>JXPE01010128.1:648-12614 GCA_001015215.1 Holcocephala fusca
AAAAACTCCGCTAAAATAAAAGTTAATATCAAAACAATTACACTTTATACCATTCAATGCGAAACTCAGAATCATGCAATAGCAACTTGTCGATGGTAAGGGCCATGTACAAGAGGAATCCCAAATTTGAAGAACTCACTCTAAAAACAAATCTCTGACATCTGTCTATACGCAGGCTTTCTAAATAAACCTATATGGATGTTTGTACAAAAAATTTTTGGATGAAATATTAACCGCACAACTTCAAAATCGTATAAAACTAAGCCGCATTAAAAAAAGAGGCCTTACAGTATTGTGATTTACTTACTTTTAGAACTTTTATATAATATTGGTCGTTTCTATTTTAAAAAAGCTGGGCCAATTGATTAGAAAAAAGGCAAATAAAGCTGAACACCTGGTGAATGTATTCCAAGCGAATGTGATCAACTCGAACATCAACACTACTCCAGTATACTTACCTGAATCAACGATTAAACCAGTTACTCCTTACAAAGTAGTGCAAGAAATCGACAAAAACCTAAACTCTAAAAAACCACCAGGAATCAACGAAATAGACCTAGTCTCCTTAAGAAATCGTTAGGAAAGAAGCAGTTAAAATGATTACATACTTCTTCAACACTTGTCTTCGGCTGAAATACATCCCGAAATGGCTAAAAGCACTGCAGATAATTATGATCAACAAACCAAACAATTCAGTAGAAAAAGTGATATCATATCGCCCTATTTCACTTCTAAACGTGATATCTAAGTTATTTGAAAAGTTGTTACTAAAGAGACTGAAACCTTTTATCAATATCCTAGACTTCCAGTTTGGATTCAGAATCAAGTATTCTATAATCGATCAGGTACATAGAGTCATTACTGAGATTGAGAAGGCATTCGAATCGAAGAAATACTGCGTCACCATATTTCTCAATGTGTCACAAGCGTTCGACAAAGTTTGGCATGAAGGATTCATCTACAAAATGAGCAAACTCTTTCCAAGAAACTGTTGTCATTTACTTGAATCATACTAAACTGATCGTGAATTCAAAGTCATGCATGAAGGAGCATTATCAAACTTCAATCAAATCAAGACTGGAGTACCACAAGGAAGCGTCCTTGGGCCATTCCTCTAACTAATCTACACGGATGACATACCTACCACATCAGAAACTTTCACGAGCAGTTTTGCCGATGATACGACCATTATGGTAACTGCAGATACCCAAGCTGAGGCTACCGAAAAGCTTCATCGTGCAATAGTTAAAGTTTATCAATGGACTGCTGACTGCTCAATCAGCTCAAGCTCAAGATTAAGCTCAATGAAGCTAAATCCATTCATATTACATTTGCATTGCGGAAAACTTCTAGCAATCACGAAATTTACCTCAACGGGATCCCAATTCCACAAGCAGATACAATTAAACTCCTCGGTATACATCTCGACAAGAGACTAAGCTGGAAACACCATGTTCAAAAAGAAGCCAAACAAATAAAGCTCAAATCTCGACAAATGTACTGGACGGTTAGGCCTCATGCTCAACTAAACCTTCATAACAAAATATTGATCTACGAGACCATCATCAAANGGAATCCAACACAATACAAAAAGATACTCAAACTGATAAATTTCTCCATCGACTCTTCACAGAATGATTAAATGAGAATGCTTTTTGGTTGGACACTATAATTTTTATTCTCTCGCGCCTCTTAAAAACTCCATAAATTTTGTTAGCTGGCCAATATTCTTACAAGATCAGTACATGGTATCGAAACATATTTTTGTATTTTAAATTTTTTTTATTGAAGTTTCTATAACCCAAAAGCAATTATCATAATATCCACATAGGAGACATCTCCAATAATCAGCTCGCAACTTTCTTCGGTGATTGGGAACTACTGAAAAGCATCATTTACTAGCTAACTCCTTTTATTTACTAAATTATTTTACAAATTATCATTTTCGTGTGCATTATTACATTTATGATAATTTCGTGCCATACTATCTGGTCTTATTGAACCTTATTGAACAAGCTAGTATCCTCTGCATCCTTGATCTGGAATTTACTTTAAAACTTGAAAAAAAAAGAAAACTAAGATAGTAATGAAGCCTTAAATTACTAACTTCACATACTTCACAACTTCAAATATTTAACTTAAAATTTTAGTTTGAAATTTAAAGTGAATACTTACATGCCTTGGGATATTGTTTAATAGAAGTCCTTTAAATTTATTGCAGAAAACAAGCTAAAACAATTGTTTTTTAAATAAATTTCTAGTTATCAATCATTTTTAACTTCGATAAGGCATTTTTATTGACGCTTTTATTGCACAATAAAAGTTTTATCATAAAATTTCTTAACATGACGAACTTGAAAACAATTTTATTTTTTTTTGTTATTAAAAAATTCTATTGTAAATTTGCTTTTATCAAAGATCAATTTCATCAGCCCTGAAACTTGATAAACTTTGTAAATATATTTGCTTCTCTATAATTCATTAAAAACCACAGCCGTTTTTAAGTGTTTTTGGTTTGATGATATTACAGCCGAATTTTTTCCCTAAGTGAAAGCTGGAAGAAGACTGTTTCATATGGGACCGAGCGTTGTAGTAATGGAATAAAACCGATCTATTCTTCACCAAAGAAGGACGTTTTGTTATTAACTCTTTATTTAGTTTTGTACATTTCTAACAAAACACATCCACTGTAATGATTTTATCAGAACTTATCAATTCATAATTGATAGTACGAGACATATCCCATCAAATTGATAATATAAACTTCTGTCATTCTAACTCTAGATTTAGTTTTTGATACCTGATACACCTGCTGTCTTTTTCGTATTATGCTTCTGTAAATCATTTAATTTTCATCACCTGTTACGATTCGGTTAAGAAAAGACTCCTTTTTCATAATGACTCAACAAATGGGTAGAAATATTTACTAATTTATTAAACATATTGTAGGTTGATAATTTGTGTGAAACTCGGTTTCCAAGCTTATATATCTTCTCAGTCTGGAGTAAATGTCACTATATGGTTCCATCTAAAAAAATTCATCCCTCACAGCTATCACGTCCACTGCCAAATTTACCTTTTTCATTAAATTCACCCGGACTACCTTAATGAGTTTCGTTCTCCCCAGAAATATGTTCATCTTTAAATTTTCCAAGCCAATCATAAGGATTTGTTTTTTGTTTTTAATTGAAATACAACGAAGCTCTAATTGCTAAAATTTAAAGGTCTGAAGAAATTATCGGACTTGCTATTTGACGCAATTAAATTTCCCTACAAACCGCACAATTTTATCTTTCAACTGGAGTTTTTTGATTTTCTAGAACTGCTTGAATACTGGCATTGACACTGGCCAGAGTTTATAGTCCAATTTAACCCTTTGAACTCCAAGTGTGCCTCCCAGGCACACGAATAATAGCCAGCTAACCGCGTGTGACTAAATATTTCGTCATATTGATCAGACTACTTCAATGGGTATGGCGTCATGGAAATAAATCGTAATGTGAGGTGTTATAAATGAAAGTGGTAAAGTGCGCGCTGCAAAAATCTTTTGGCAAAAAAAAGTCAGAGTGCAAAAGGTTAAAGCAAATATCAAGAAGGCTTTTAGCTTCAAGTAAAAATCTCTTATTTATTTTTTTCTTAAGTACAAAATTTTCAAGTGTCCTTGATTTCTTAATCCCAAAAAAACTAAAATTGTTCGAAAAATTATAGCTTCGAAAGATTCTTGTAAATGGATTACTTAATATCAATTTGTAGATACTATGGCTTAATTATCAGGCGCAACCCCATTAGGAAATTAACTTTTGGTTTTGCTTTCTCAAATTGTCCTGAGTCCTTTAACCTATTAACATCATTTTCGAAAATGTATGATCTAAATTTACCAGAACGACAAATTCTGTCTCCCTTTCATCAATGTAAAGAAAATCAGTATAGCAGCATGTTTCTGAGATAGTAAGAAGAAAAAATCCTCAATTCTTAACTATTTCATTAGTGCGCTTAGTAAGCTCTTGATTGAAAGATCTTAAAATAAATTTTTAACCAACTGCTATGTTTTAAATACAGCTTCCTTTAATTTCTAATTGGTTCAGTCCATTTTCGTCCATACTCGTGTAATAGACTCTTGCTTTCTCTTACTTTTTTTTTAATTTATGATTTATTGAAACAAAAATACAATTTGAAGGTATTAAGGATATCGAAGACCCTTCTAAATCGAATTTTAAGATCCCATCATCATGAAGAAGAGTTTCGCCTATTTTATTGCAGTATTAGAAAGAAATCTTTTTCATTCATAAGTCTCGCATTATATGATGGTATCTATAATTTTCTTATGGTATTAGAATAAAACCATCATAAACCACTGTGTGTTGTATAATCCTGTCTGAAATTGTCATATTATTTTTTAACGAATTCATGGCTTAGAATACCACGTTCCGCATCTTACTTTCTTGTGGTAAACTTTATTTACTACATCCTTATCCAGAATCTTAAAAGTTATAATTTGTCTACTTTTGTTGTTTAACTATCCAAAGAATTTTTAGTTAATTTTAAATCGATTTCTCCAATTCAATCTAGTAGACAAGCAAAAGAAGTACTTAAATAAATTACATTTCTAAACTATTCGTAAATTTCTAGACAAATCAAACTTAAAAGTTAGTAAATCCAAAATTTTAGGACAGAAATAAAAGCTTTAATCAAAATTCAATAGTTGAATAGTTCAATTGTTAATAAAGTCATATTTTTAATTGAAATAACTCTCTTTTTATTCTTGCAGGTTTACTTACTTCCAGACAAATCAAAAAGTGGAAAACGGAAGACAAAAGTTAAAAAACATACGTTGAATCCGATATTTGATGAAACCCTTAAATTTCATATGCCTTTAAGTAGTTTAGAATCAAGAAATCTATGGCTTACAGTATGGCATTCAGATATGTTCGGACGTAATGACTTCCTTGGCGAAGTGACAATCAATCTTGCTGGAAAAGTATTTGATAATCCTCAGTCACAGTGGTATTTACTACAAGAGAGGGTATGTATTTAGCTCATTATTTCAAATTTAAAAAATATTTCGTTTTTTAATTTTTAAATTTCTATTTTATTACAGAGTGAACCCTTTGACGATGTTGCTGTTTATCGTGGTGATATAATTGTAGGCCTTAAATTCATTCCACCAGAAAGTTCAAGCTCAAAGCAAAGTATGTCGCGTGGAAGTAATTCTAATCTTCGTAAATTTGGTAGCATAAAGTCCAGTTCAAAGAATATTTCATCAAAGGGACAACTTCATGTTTTAGTGAAAGAGGCAAAGAACCTTAGTCCTGTAAAAGCTAATGGCACATGTGATGCTTTCTGTAAAAGGTATTTACATAGATATTATAATTACTATACATTTTTATCCATTTGTTTTGAATTCTATTATATTCTGTTTATATTGATAATACTATTTTCCTGTACTTTCTTTTTTAGCTATCTTCTTCCAGACAAAACTCGTAGTTCTAAGCAGAAAACTCCTGTTGTGAAACGTTCTGTCAATCCCGTTTGGAACTATACATTCATCTACGAAGATGTCTCTTTACAAGAATTAGCAGAAAGAGCTCTAGAACTAACTATCTGGGATCATGATAGATTAGCAAGTAATGAGTTTCTAGGTGGTATACGATTCTCACTGGGTACAGGTAAGAAATTAATTTACTACTTTTAGTAAATTTTTAATGAAAAAAGAAATCAGATAAAACGCTTCACTGACATATTCAAGCAAGATATAATAGAATTAAATTACATTTCTCTCATCTTTAGTTCAAAATAATTAATTAAATGCACTTTCAAGCAAAATGCACTCATTAATTCCGATCAACGATAAACACTTGTTAACACTTAAAATCGATGGCATTTTTATCATTTTAGCAATTTATGTAAAATAAAAACCGAAGTTGTGAACCTTAAGCAAGAAGTCTAAAAACAACAATTTACATCTTTGTTTAGGTTTTCTGAACTTAAGTGTTCTCTGCGTTTTTCAAAAGTCATGAAAGTACCAAGCAAGAAGCATTAGTCTCAAATTTTTTGCTACTAAAGAAGTTTCTTGTTCTAAAGTCTAAAAATGTATTGTAGAAAACCTATGGAGAATCCAATTCTGGTACAAAGCATTCAAAAAAAAAAAAAAACAAGAAATGGTAGAAGACTTGCCTTGTTCACTTAATCCTTCAAGATTTTCGACTAACACCTGAAAATTTTACTTTTACCGGGTTTTCAAAATAACAAAATCTCAAAAATAAAAATTTCAACTATGAAAATATTTCTGTAATCATTTCTTAAGATTGCTCTTTTTTAAATAATGGAAAATATATCAGAACAATCCATAGGTTCATACATTTTTCGCATCCTTTTGGTATGCGTTATCTTTCTTAGAAAAATTATTAAAGGAGGGTACTTTCCCTTTTACTTTCTTACATTAGCAAGTGACCGGACAAAAAGTTTGTTGGGAAAATAATGAAAACTTCAAACGATTATTTACGGCATATCCTGGATATATTTCTTGTGTTCATGAATCCGATAAAATTAGTGAAAGGGTTGCTAAAAAACGAATTCACGAATTCAAAAATTAGTGTAATGGAAAGCGCACCTTATTCAGAAAATATTATTGAATTTGATACAAAAACTCTTGGAGACCTGCCGGAATCAGATCCAAGTTAAACAATAGACATGTTACTAAAATGGATGGGCTCTTCATAGAGAACTGTTTATCGTCATTTAATAAAAATTGCTAAAATATATCTAAACTTGGGAAATCAATCTTCAATCTCCAATCTTTAACAAAAACAGGTATATTTATTCCCACCTATTATGTCATTACGAAACGTTACCCTACTTCATCAGCATCGTAACAGGTGATCAAAGATTGAAATTTTTCAAAATTGAAGTATGGAGAAGGTAGTGAGAAGATGCTTATCGAATATCAGAATCAATAGCAAGAACTAAATTGCATTTACAGAAGAGGTATTATCAATTTGACGAGATATTCTCAAAGTTATCCATTTTGAATAATTGAATCCCAGCATAATCATTATAATGGTTTCTCGTTTTCAGGCATTGATTAAATTAAAGGAGAACTGAATATATTAACTAAATAAAATGAAAAAAATATACTACAGATGATTGCAGATATTACAATTGATGATAATCAGAATGTTGAACTTAAAACAAGACTTAAATTAGTGACCAAACAGCATTTTATCCTAAATAATGGTTTCGCTCAAATCCAATTAGAAATTCACCAAAAACATTGTTTCAAACAGCCATCTATTTCAGCCATCCAGTCTAATACGAGAGAAGTTATTGAATGGACTTTAAAATGCTTTAGGGAAGAAAATTGGAAATTATCTATAGAAGTTTTTAAGCCTGAAGTTGTTTCATAATTTTTCGCTATCAACACTACTTTGTTAATCAAGCGATTGGATCAAAGTATTTGTTTTTCATTTAAAATTTAGAAAAATATATCTGAAGATCATTAAAATGGATTTCTAATACAATTGAACTAAGACCAATTGATATAATGGACTACATCGAAATCATATCTTCATTGATTAAAGAACTAAAAATATTGAAGATCAGAGATTTATTCATGAAACCGGAATTAACGACATAGTTTTGCTGAAAATTTTATCAGACTATATGAATAAAATCTCTTTCAGGTAGAACAGCATTGTTGATAATCCTCAAGTTAAATAAGTAAATATTACGACCAGGAGTCTTAGCATAACTAAAATTCTTATATTATTTTCCTTGAATACTGACTTAGTCTCTAAAAGAAACAGACATTTCGAAGCTGCAACCATGTTTATCTGCATATCAAGAAAACTATAACGTCTTTTATGAAGACTAAAAAAATAAACCAAATTGCAGATTCCATTAAGAAAGACACAAGCTACAAATGATAACAATAATTCAATGAAAATGATATGATTGAAGCGATTAAACCTTTATCTTCGATAATATCGACCAATGGTGAAGAAAAAAAAATTATTAATTCATTTAGAGACGAACTTTTCACATAGAGTTAAACAAACTTCATAATTTCTAGTGGATGTCGATGCTTTAAATTTTAAAAATCACATATGAATATTTTTATCACCATAATTGAAATGAATCTATAAACTAACTATTGATACATTGAAGAAGTAAAGAGCAGTTCTGTCATAAGATTTTGAATTTTTTAAAAAGTGAAGATTATGATTGATTGTCTCATACAACCTAGACCACTCATAAATTTATTGTATTCTGTTTCGGCAAAAGTCTTATTATTGTTATGAAGTTTTTATTACAATCTACTCATCCACGTAAAATGCTATCTAAGTACTTTACCTTTATATTCGACATCTACATATAAAAATCTCATAAGACTGATATTTCTTATCAAGACATTTGAGAACTGGTATGTTTTCAAGAGACATAGCAATATAAATTGAGTCTTGTTCAAACTATGTTCAACAACTATCTTGTCAGATAATACGCATATGGGGTCGCATCAGTTAGTTTCATTTCATGAAGGGCTACAAGAGCTCAGACTGATCTAGAAAATTCGTTTTCCTTATCAAATATCATAGGACAATAATATTTCCCATTAAATCTAATAGGCTTTCCTCATCACTGATCTCACTTTCAATGCTTCCTTCCATCAGGGTTGGATTTTTTTTTTCATCCATAAATGTTTTGCTAGCTAATATAAGTTTTCTCTACTTAATAATATTTTTAAGCTCTCAATATATTAGCATTCGTTATATTTTATCTCTACAATTACTTTCAAATATTTGCATCATTTACTATAGTGAGAACCATTCACTAAAGATTGAAAAAAGTTCTTTTGAATTTGGAAAATGGTTAATTTAAAAAAAAAATTATACATACACATACACGTACATACACGTATATAAGAAACTAAATAAATTTTATTGAAATTAAATTATTTTCTTCGTTTTGGTCCCTATTGGAAGAAAACTCAACTAAGAAATGAAAGAAATGAATATATCGAAATTTCTCAATCAAACTCCTGTATTTTCTGGCGACGTGTGTGATCAGACGTTGGCTTGATGAAATACAACATTTTTCCTATCGACCAATTTTGTCCGCTTCTGGTCAGCTTCAAAAGATCCAATCAAATCCGAATTTAATGTTTGCCCATATGGAAGTGTATGACACAATTTCATCAAATGCAGCTCAAAATCTTCTTGGCCTTTAGTCATATTTTGGTTACCATTTAAGCCACTTCATTGTACTTTGACAGNCGACGTTGGCTTGATAAAATACAACATTTTTCCTATCGGCCAATTTTGTCCGCTTCTGGTCAGCTTCAAAAGATCCAATCAAATCCGAATTTAATGTTTGCCCATATGGAAGTGTATGACACAATTTCATCAAATGCAGCTCAAAATCTTCTTGGCCTTTAGTCATATTTTGGTTACCATTTAAGCCACTTCATTGTACTTTGACAGTGATCGTTTCCATATAATATTATCTTATATGAACCATTATAGTTCTCCAGGTACCGTCCGTTTAAGATGTGATCCGATTTTGTTCCGTTTAATCAAGGTTTCGCAGATGGATTTTATACGTCAATTCGTGTGACACCCTTACATCGAAATTTTTATTTGAATTCAACTTGATACAGATGACTTAAGATTAGTTTGTGGTTGATCTTTAGCTCCTTAGTTATACTACGACTGCTATCATGCCAATCTACGTGTACATCAACATGATTTTTTTTTGTGCATATTNAGATGTGATCCGATTTTGTTCCGTTTAATCAAGGTTTCGCAGATGGATTTTATACGTCAATTCGTGTGACACCCTTACATCGAAATTTTTATTTGAATTCAACTTGATACAGATGACTTAAGATTAGTTTGTGGTTGATCTTTAGCTCCTTAGTTATACTACGACTGCTATCATGCCAATCTACGTGTACATCAACATGATTTTTTTTTGTGCATATTTCTTAAGCGTATTTATAGTACGTAAAAAGCTTATAGTTATTGCCTTGCTATCCAAGTCCATATAGTGTTACGAATTTGTTATATTCATTGAGATAGTTATTCTTAATAGTTGATATTCTACCATAATTTTATGTTTTATACGAGAATTAAGCCCAGGACCTTCATCAACCATGGACCCAGGACCACCTGAAACTTTTCTAATTTATGTTTTAACATCAATTATGAGTTTAGCACATTTTTTACTACCAATAGGATACTAAAATATTTCTACAATTCTGTTGAAAAAACTTTCTTTTTAAAAATCTTTTCATTTTACCATCACATTTTTCATTAACTTTTTTTCACTTACGAGTATTCCCGTATTCCCGTCGTTCGACTCTTTAGTTTCTTAATATCTTCTTGTAATCCTAAAATGATCATTGGTTAATAAAATTGTCAAAGAAATAAATTAAGTGTGTTAAGATTGCCTTTAGGCCATTAATGATGATAAATAGTACGACAATAATATTTTAATATTTTAATATTAAAAGACCTTTTTTTAGGTCAACAAAATTTAAATGAGCTTTTAATTCAATTACTAAGCTTTGTAGTTCTTATCAAACAAGGAAAATCAATTTATCATAAGATTATGAACTATGACCATAAAAAGTATAAGTAGCAAGGAATTTATTGCTATTTTACTTCTAATACGCTTTAAAAAAATCCTTTCCATAATTCTCGTCCTTTTTTCTCAATGTTAACTTTTCTACATATAGAATAGTCTTAAAATAATATCCATTGATTTTCTCACGTCATCACTTATGTCTTATTATTTTAAGCCTAAAAACTAAGTGTTTCACTTACTTTCGGAAAAATGTAGCCAATTGTATTAAATTACGATCCATCACTTTATCACGTCAGGAACAAATTGTAACAGTGACATATTCTTTATAAAAATTCTAACTCTCATGTTTCATCCAATAAGGAAGCTTCTTTCAGACTTATTATTTTTCTCTACTGTATGTCATCGAAGGACTAGACCTAAACAATTTTCTCTTCTTTATTTCTTCATATTTACGTGCTCTACTTATTGAAAAATAAAATTATTTTGTTTTTTATAAAAATACATTCTATAAACATTTGCCTGTTTTCAAATATTTTGCTCAATTTGTTGTTTATTGAATTTTGAGCTTGTCAAACTCACCGTAAAGAAATGGACAATTGTTTTTCAAAGCCTTGTATACTTAGAGTCTACAATATAGAGCACAGTTTTCTTTTTAGTGCAAATATTTCACATCTATTTTAACATTTTCAACCTAAAAACGAAAAATATGGATTCGTAATCGGCAACAAGATCATATTTAACTATCCTATTGTTAAGTTTTTAATCAAACTATTTTAGATTCCAGAAATTGAAATAATCACATTATAAAAGTTTCAATCTCAAAGCAATACAAAATATTTAACATGTTAGTCCTGTGCATTTATTTTAGACTTTAATTTACTAGCACTATTTTCTGGAATATCAGGGAATTACGGCTACTAAAAGAAGTGTTTAATTTTCTTATAATCTCATATTGTATTTATACAAGTAGTTATTGCAAGAACGTTCTATTTCTAGAAAAAAGCTTTAAGCTAGGGGATTTTTTACTTATTAACTAAATCGTTTTTATTAAAAATTGACATATTGATTCACTAAATAGCACATTTTAGGGTTCTAAAATAAATTTTTAGTCAAATTAATTTTCTTCCTATTCAGCTTATTACAATTATTAAGGAAACATAGAGCAGCTGGATAGAAACTAATACATCTTTCTAATAAGCCCTCAATATTCCAATAAATAACTTTTCATTAATTAAATTGTTACTATAGTGAGTCCGTAAGTTCACACATTTTTTAGGCTATTTTCAGAACAAGGAAAAGCGTAATTATTTACAATACAATCTATTGGGTTGGGGAATAAATTCGTAGGGTTTTTAACGAAGACTTTTACTTTTATTTAAACAAAA
>JXPE01010173.1:968-11166 GCA_001015215.1 Holcocephala fusca
AAAAAAAAAAATGTTTACTTACTTTGCTATGTGCTCTTCTTCGAAGTAAATGAGGAGCACCTCCAGGTGGTTGAAGAGGAACTGCTGGTTCAGGTGTCACCGTTTGAACAGGACGAGGAGGTTTTAAGGTTAATTTCTTCAAACTTGCAATTCTTTTATCGCACATTAAAGATACATCATCGATCCTTTGTAAGACCTTAAATTAAAAATAGTTTTCTCATTAGTAAGATGATAATCATTTTTATTTTTTTGATACTGCAAGTACGAGTATTTAACTTGTAAATTTTATTAGTCAATTTGATTTTACTTTCTATTTTATTAAAGGAAGGTTTGGGTGGTTTTCTCACCCACGTAATCTTAGAGGACCATTGTATTCCAATTTATGATTAATATCTTTGTTAGCATCAAAAGAAACAAAAACCAGCTGCATGCGTACTTCCATGGATTAATGAATATTTTCTCTCTTAATTTTCTCTGATTAACTAAAAATTGCCAGAGGAAAAATCAAAAAGGGCAAGTGATTTAAACTTTTGATTTGAAAATATGTTTAGCTTTTTTTCTTTTTAAGTTATCCATAAGATATCCATCCATAAGACACCAAGAATCGTGACTTTCACTTTCTTTATTAGTCTTCAGGACATGTTTTAGGCAAATTCAGTATTTTTTTTATTAAATCTGAGGGAAGAAGATTGTCTTCCTATCGAATTCACATGATTTTTAGCGAGATATTTACTAATGTAAAAGTGCTTGACCTTAACGAAATGCCATAGCAGAATTGTTTTTAACCTGTTGTGAATGTTAATTTCTGCTATACGAACAGGTAAGTAAACACAGTCTCTCTAGTAAAAGATCTTCGAGGAATTCAGATGTCAAGTGATATATTTTCCACATTGTTTGCGCATAAGAGGAAGATGGCTCTACCACAAAAGTGAAAACTTTCATTGATTATGGGAATTTGAGCTCCCATTTTCAGGTTTTACTTTTATCTTGGTTTGATGGATTATTTATTACATTTGTTTTGTTTCATTTTATTTTTTTTTTTTTTTTGCTTTTCTAATTTATGGAATAGAATAAGTTAGCATCGTGGAATGTAGTTACATAGTTGCAAAAGGTAAACCATATAATAAAGGTGTAAAGATATTCTCAAATTTATTGAAAACATAAGATGATATTCAATCCTTGTTCATCATGGTCTCATAAATATCAAAATCGCTTAAAAATCTTCATTACTATTTCATTCTGATATAAAAAATGTTAATACTGAAATTTTTATCTGAAATTAAATTTTAGTGGTATTCATTATAAAATATGAGTGTATGTATTCGGAGAGTAGAATAAATTTTGAGGGGCTTACAAAAGTTAGCATAACTAACATTAAATCGCATCGAACTATCTTGTAACTACTATCATGTTAAAGTGTCATCATTTTTCTCTAAAAATCAGTATATATTATTTTTGCTGAAGTTAAAACAACATACCTTTTGTCTGCTCTACTAACTTTTGTGCCAAAAAAAACACATGTACAATTTGCGAGAAGCACACTATTTTTTTGTTTCAATTTAAAGAAAAGTGCAGCTAATGGACATCGATTCCTGTGTGAAACTAATGGGGAATATGCTCCATCAAACTAATGGGGAATTTGCTCCATCAATACAAACATGTGAGTAACTGGTTGTTGCATTATAAAAGTGTCGATTTTGACACCAGCGAAAAACAATTCGAAGGGATCCTAATAATATTTGAAGACACTGAGTTGGAGGCATTATTAGACCAAAATTTATGCTAAATTCAAGAAAATCTCGCTAAAAGTGACAACAAACAACCCGAAAGAAGACCAGTAAAGTTTGAATGCACTGAGTTGGAGGCATTATTGAACCAAGATTTATTCTAAATTCAATAAAAGCTCATTAAAAGTGGAAACAAACAACCCGAAGAGAGGCCAATAAAGTTTGCAGTCACTGAGTTGGATGCATTTTTGGACCAGTATTTATACTAAATTCAAAAGTAGCTCACTGAAACCTTGGGAGTTAGCTAGCAAGCGATTTCAAATTATCTCAGGATCATGGTTATGGTGCAAAAACCAAAAAAAATTTGGCTTCATATGAACTTAATCGTAGAGACGTCGAAAACCTTATTTTAAACGTGCGGACAACTAATCCAAAGATAAAATCGAACGAAAAGTGAATCCATTGCACGCAGAAAATCATGAGATAAGTTTAGTCATGCATTAACTTTAACGGGCAAACCGATTATTCATGGCAATAAGCTAATGTTGTACATCTGATGAGAATTATATACATAGTAGAGCTATTTCAGCCTAATGAAATCATCACTGGGGAACTTTAACAATAGCAATTGATGTAATTGAGACGGAAATTTTAACTCAAATATGCACCAATATGCTAAAATACATGANAATGTAATTGAGACGGAAATTTGAACTCAAATATGCACCAATATGCTAAAATACATGACAAAATAATCTTTTAGCACGATAACGCGCGGTCATATGTTTCAAAAGTTGTCAAGGAAATTTTGAAGGTGTTTCAATGGGATTTTCATCTCTAAGTGATCTCGACTGTACCATGTAATCATAGATTTCGGTTTTGGCGACGGCTAAGAGAAATAGGCTANNNNGCGCTATAACTAAAAAGATATATGAATCACTCACTTGCCAAATCGATTAGCTCCATTTAGTGTTTTATTTTTTTGACTAAAATAATTTTTAAATATTACGAAAATAATTTCTTTTTAATATTACTAAAGTAGAAAATAATAGACTTATTTTATTTAAATAGCATCCAATAAATACAATTAAAATGTTTCCAATAGTTTATAGGAAATATCCTTAAAAGTGACAGGACTTCACTATTTTCTTTAACTGGAATTAATCGATTTGCCGATTGAGCCATCCATATATTACTCTTTCAGGCTACCACTTATTACGGTAGAGGATTCATAGTCTGGACGAGTAGCATTTTACAAATTACGAAGTAGCCAAATATTGAGTCAATTCCTGTATCCCCTTAAAGTACGAGTATTTTTTTCAACCCGGAATCCGTATGCTGCCTGAAAGATGGGGAGAAGTCATAGCTTAAAATTAACAATACTTTGAATAAAATGTATTGCACCAATTTTTCCGAATAAGGCTTCAAAATTTACTCTCAATAACCCTCAATACTTATTTATATCCCCAATAGAAATTATAGAAATTGTAACCAAAATAAGATTGCTATGCTTCGGCAAAGAATTACAATTGCAGCAGCTATGATAAGAAGAATAGTGTTTTGCTTAACCAAAATTCAATTTCTAGATTATTTTAAAATAATTTTATCAACTCTTTTAGTTCTTTGATTACACGTTGATTTCTTGTTATATAAAAATAATGTTTCACGTTCACTTTCTCCTCATGGATAAGAGAAAAGCAATTTTTTTACTATAATCAACCTGTGATAAACTTTGTTGCTTTATTAATTAAAGGGAAAATATTAAAGCCAATAAAAAATGTTTCTTAAAACGACTGTTTTTTTTCTGTTTTTTCGATTTATCTTTGCAATATTTTTTTTCTTTTAAATGTTCCCCTTTTACAGGCATTGCGTAATATTAAACTTATTAAAGTGATTGCAATCTGGAAATTGTAACGAACCACATAAGACTGGTCGGTTTTTATCATTAACCTTGAAAAATTTGCGAAATAACTCTTAAATTAATTATACTACGAAAATAGCACCTTTTACTTGGCATAACATTCAAATATTTTCCAATACAAATGCTTTTAGAAGAGAAAAAAAAGCCACCTATAGTGTAACTCTTAGAAACCTCAGTGAAGATCAAGGTAATTACCACTGAATAGCTCAGTTTCATAGTACAAGTTCATGTTCAAGAAACAAGAATCGAAGGTGCTCTTTATGAACTGCAACTGCAATAAATTCAGGTGAAACTTGTTCTACTTCCCGTGTTCTGTAATCAAAAAAAAACTCGTCTTGCTGTTATGTCATTTAAGATAGCGTTATGCACCAAATAAATGGGTCAAAATGCAGTTCAATATAAAATCGGTTAGAGACATTAGCCACAAATCTTCGATTAACAATTCAAAAAATTTATTCCTCTCCAGATATTGTAAAAATTTAGAAGATAGAATTACTGGATTATGCTTTTAAAATTGAATGTGTAAATCAAATTGTTCTGATGGAATAGAACAAAATTATGAAGAAATATCACGTAGAAGAAACAAGTTATCGGAGGATTGTAGAAATGAAAGAAGATAAGTTTTTCTGTCACTTCGTGTTGTTTGCCGCCACTGTGTTACTCTTTTCTTTTCCAAGAAATGAAGAAATTCTTGAAAGTTCTAATTAATTGCCACCAATTCAACGAGTATTCTCATAGCTTATAAAACCGGGCAATTTGTAAAACATTTCATTTGTTGCTCACATGGTTAGTATCGTGCCAATAATAAGTTAAAAACAAATACCTAAATAGTTAGTAATAAGTAATAAAAAGAATGTATAGGTCCCATTGGATTTAAGGCTTATTTTCGACGATAATAGCATTTAAGTATAAATTTCTTATCATCGATGCTGTAGTAGTGCACCATCGCAGCAATTTCTGTAAACATAAGAGGACATCCTAATCCTAAGCTTTTAGAATAAATCTAAGCACTGTGATTTATAAATTTTTGTTTTTTTTTCCNGTAATAAAAAGAATGTATAGGTCCCATTGGATTTAAGGCTTATTTTCGACGATAATAGCATTTAAGTATAAATTTCTTATCATCGATGCTGTAGTAGTGCACCATCGCAGCAATTTCTGTAAACATAAGAGGACATCCTAATCCTAAGCTTTTAGAATAAATCTAAGCACTGTGATTTATAAATTTTTGTTTTTTTTTCCCAAATATTGCTTGAATTTAGAAATGATTTCATTATGAAATTTTTAAGCTCATCTTCTCGTATTAGGACATAAGTGCATAGAAAATTCTTTGAATTCAAAAAATTTATCATCATATTCTCAAAACTTGTGCAGAACATGATTGATGGGGGAATAAATTCGGTAACAAATTTGACCAAAAATTAAACACATTTTTTTCATATTTCAAATGAATTTTATTACACCAAATATGTGTAATGTTTTTGGAAAAACCATTATATCGCATCAATGTAGAACTTTTATGGTTTAGAGGCGAAAAAACGAGACAACTTATTTGTACAGGCTCCTTTTAAATTTAATATAAAACCAAAAGGATGGTTCTACAAGGATCACAATAAATGATAAAATTGATGGTGCAAAGTTTAGACTATACAGTGAATGAATCAAAACTTTCCAGCAAAACTCTTTTAGTTTTTGCCAACTTAACAAAAATATGTGAGGTTTAGTGTTGTCATGATGAAACACAATATCGTTTATATTAGTTAATTCTGGCCGCTTTATCTCAATTGTTTGTTTCAGTCTTATTAATCGTTGATAGTAGATACTGGATTCAAACGTNTACTGGATGCAAACGTTGATGGACGATTCCCTTTTAATTCCACCAAACACTCAGTAATACCTTTCGTGGTGNGACTGGATTCAAACGTTGATGGACGATTCCCTTTTAATCCCACCAAACACTCAGTAATACCTTTCGTGGTGTCAATTCTGGCTTTGCTATTGTACTTTGCCATTTTATTAAACTTTTTTTTCCATATATTTATTATGACGAGAATTTTGTCGAAACTCTTTTATCACATCCTCCTTATAATTCAGATATAAACATATATGTAAATTTTTTTTATTCCCCAAAATCAAACACAAAAAAAAACTTACATTAGGAATCAGTAGGATCTGAACTCAAGAGATTCTATTAAAATTTTTGCAATGGTATTCAAAGCAAGANAACTCTTTTATCACATCCTCTTTATATTTCAGATATAAACATACATGTATATGTAAATTTTTTTTATTCCCCAAAATCAAACGCAAAAAAAACTTACATTAGGAATCAGTAGGATCTGAACTCAAGAGATTCTATTAAAATTTTTGCAATGGTATTCAAAGCAAGATACTTCTCGATAAAAAAGGTCTGAAAAGATGAAACATAGAACNAGAACGGAAAAGTATTAAAATGTACAGGATATTTTGTAGAAAAGCAAATTTTACTATTTTTAACCTTTTTAGGGATGCATTTTCTTTCTTAATTGAAGTTATTTCAAGGGAAACGATTTCATTTTTTTACAAAACTGGTCATTACAAAAAAAAAATCCAAAAATGTGTAGACGATATAGAAGATACACAAGTATAGAAGGATTTTGTTACTTATAGTAAGTACAACATTTATGAATGAAATAAAAATATATAAACTCTGATAAAAACATTGAATATCGACTTTTAAAAAAATGAAGATATGTTACGAAAAAAATCGTCCTGAGATTTGGTACGTTGAAAATAATAACAAATTTGATGGAAAACTATATCGACGCATATTATCAGAAAAATAGAAAAGATTTCTAAAAAATAAGTTAATGTAAAGCATTGATAAAAATATGAATAATTGCTACGTCTTCTAAGGACATATCACTCCATATGTAGATGTGGAAACCTTGTAGCTAACGAACGTAGATAGGATCGTAAATTTGTAGTTTCATTTTTAAAATTTTTTAATTTGAAAAGTACCACAATGAACACATCATCTTTTGAGTAGAGGAACTTTTGAAAGTTCGATTAGATCGAATTCACACAACCAAATGCAAATCAACTCACTAGAGTCATTGAACGCAAGTTCAAGCCATCCTGTTGTTATACAAAATCATCCACATACATCAATAAATCTGATAAAAAAATATCCTAATAAATTTCTACAATATTAGTAAAATCATCAATAAATCGGCAAAAATCACNTGGCAAAAATCACTGGCATTAATAAAAATAGACAAAGTACATTATCAAACAATGTAACAAANAAATTATGATATATTGTAAGAAAAAAAAGCGGGATAATTGGCATCTCATCAATTAATTACAGTGATATTAAACAAAATTGAACGAATAATTGAAGAAAATCCTTTCATAACTTTAAAAACGATTTGATTTGCAAATGAATGAATTTCATGTGCAAAAGGTTNCGGCAAAAATCACTGGCATTAATAAAAATATGACAAAGTACATTATCAAACAATGTAACAAAAATTATGATATATTGTAAGAAAAAAAAGCGGGATAATTGGCATCTCATCAATTAATTACAGTGATATTAAACAAAATTGAACGAATAATTGAAGAAAATCCTTTCATAACTTTAAAAACGATTTGATTTGCAAATGAATGAATTTCATGTGCAAAAGGTTAAATTTAACCTTTATCACTCCAACCGACAGTAATACTGCCAAGCTTTATTTTTAACTTTAGCTTTTTGTATTCCTTCTTGTGTTTACTCAACATTATTAAATATTAGTAAATCTAATACACTACGTTTTGACCATATTTTATTTCAATCATGCATAGATATTTTGATCGCGTTCAAAACTCCCCAAGTAAACTTATAAAATATTTTTGCAATTTAAATGTCATGTTAATAAATGCGCTTAGAATAAAACCCGCATAGTACTTAAACGAATTCCGCGATGAAGACGAGACAACTATTCCTCTATATAACAGAGGATTCGTCGACATCAACCAGAAAGTCTATGAATAGACAAAACCCTCTTTAATTCCTTTGCTAGTATATAATTTTATCTTTTCGTTATTTAATTNAAAAGTCTATGAATAGACAAAACCCTCCTTAATTCCTTTGCAGTATATAATTTTATCTTTTCGTTATTTAATTTTATCCTTGTTTTAAATCTAGTTGTAAGCAATCATGGATTGTAAGTTGGTTTGAAAAAATTCGATTTAGTTTTTCCTACCAACACACTTCCACATCCACAGCAAACTAGTTCTAGTTCTAGCCCTATAACAACCCTAATTTAAATTTAAAAATTCTTAATTTTTACATCTTCCGAATTAAGTTAATATTATTTTTGAAATTAATAGTCGCCAAAACAAAGCATCCAATGATAAAAAGAATATCTTAAACTAAACTTGAAATAAGAAATTGAAAGTAAATCTTTTTTGCTTTATGAAAAGTCAACGTACACCTAAGAATTTAAAACCTTCAAGCTGAAAAGCCATATTCAATTAGTTCATTTTTGTTTTTAGCTTAATTTAATATTGGAAAATATTATGGAGAGTTAATTATAAATTAACTAAAAACCCATGCCATAAATTAACAATTGGCTGCATAAATTAGCCTTAGATTTATTTCAATTCAATTAAAATTATTCATAAAATTAGGTGGCCCCGTGCTGAGTTTATTATTGTGTTAAAAATTTAAATAATTTTTGTATGCATTTCCGAATTGTTAGCCTTGAAAATATATTCATTTTCTTTTTATTATACAATCGAATAAAATACGAAATAAAATATTTAATAATAATGAATGCAATGATGATGGGATGAGATGGGATTATCCCAAGAATATCTGCATATTTAGTGACGCACTCTTGAAGGATTTATTATAAAATTATTTTCAAGTAAAAAAGGACTATAATTTATGATTTTAACAATTTGTTGGGTTCGCTACAGAGAGACAATCATTTCAAAATGAACAAAAATTATCTGGAATTGGCTACAAGCCAATCTGGAAAATTCTTGGAGTGATAAAGGTTCAAATAGAAATACAATTTGGAGATATTTTAAAGTTCACTTAAATTATTCAAGTTACCTATTAGTTGAAGGTAACCAAATGATACTCATAATATTATTTCAGGAATTTTGTGAGTTCTCTACATATATTTAGTGTTTCATATTTCACATAGTGCATTCAACTTTTTTTAAGTATTCTTTCAGTTTGAATAACATCGTCCATAGAAAAATATAATAAATATAATATTTTCACAAATTTGAATATTAGTTTTCACTATGTTAACACATTAATAATCGGGAACGTGATATGACGTCTTTTGAAAATTATGCATTGTGGACGGGGTATGACGTATGATGTCATTTTAATTATTGTTAATTTTTCATTTGTTTTTGTTCTATTTGCAATTCTAATAGTAAAAACTTATATTAGTCCTTTGCGCTCAACAGGCGACACTCAGCCAGCCCTCTACCATGCTATTGGGAGGTTTTTTTTTCAATTATCACCAGGGTAGGTAATTATAATTAAGAAAAACAATCTGAGTGAATTAGGGAAAATTAGGGAAAAATCTAAGGAATTTTTCTTAACTGCCNGAATTTTGTGAGTTCTCTACATATATTTAGTGTTTCATATTTCACATAGTGCATTCAACTTTTTTTAAGTATTCTTTCAGTTTGAATAACATCGTCCATAGAAAAATATAATAAATATAATATTTTCACAAATTTGAATATTAGTTTTCACTATGTTAACACATTAATAATCGGGAACGTGATATGACGTCTTTTGAAAATTATGCATTGTGGACGGGGTATGACGTATGATGTCATTTTAATTATTGTTAATTTTTCATTTGTTTTTGTTCTATTTGCAATTCTAATAGTAAAAACTTATATTAGTCCTTTGCGCTCAACAGGCGACACTCAGCCAGCCCTCTACCATGCTATTGGGAGGTTTTTTTTTCAATTATCACCAGGGTAGGTAATTATAATTAAGAAAAACAATCTGAGTGAATTAGGGAAAATTAGGGAAAAATCTAAGGAATTTTTCTTAACTGCCTAAATAAAAAGTGGAAAAGAACAAAACGAAGGACGAAATACATTTGCAATTAATGTTACGTTTTTCTTTACGTAGGTGCCTGTTATACAGCCTATAATATTCGTAAACAAATTTATAATATTTAAATGTTTAAAGTTTCTAATAAATACATTGTGCATTAATAAATTTCATATTTATACTCGTATTATGATTATTCTTCCTTTTTTTCAACTTTTGCGTCAGCGTCAGTTTCTACAAAAATCCCCCGATCATTAACGTGTTAAAGACTAAATCTCAATGTTATACCAAAGGATCCATTACAGAAAACGAGTAACTAATTTAAAGGATACAATACTATTACTAAAATATAAATTTTCATTATTTCTTGATGACTTATCGTATTTTATAACTCTTATTGCATTTTTTAAACAAAATATATTTCAATAATATTAAATCAGAAAGGAAATAGTATGATAAGGAAATATAAAACAAAGTAAAAATGAAAAC
>JXPE01010418.1:2436-17837 GCA_001015215.1 Holcocephala fusca
CTTACTCCGTTAAACATTTTTCGTCAACTATGGAAGTTTTGAATTGCTTCTTTTTTTCACTAAAATTTTCAACTATTCTTTTTGTTGGCTCAGTTTCAATTGTCTGTCCAAGACGAAGCGAAAAATTATCCAGATTCTGACTAAGTTTTCGTTTTTCCAAGTCCTTATTTCTAGCATTTTTTTCTGTTTGATTAACAGAGTGCGTTTTTTTTAGACTTAAATGTAATTTTGATTTATCTTTTACTTCGGCATTCTCTTGACCATTTAAAAAATTATCATTAAAATAATTTATCATTAAATTTGCATTTCCAGTTACTAAACAAGGTAAATCATCAAATTTTCGAGATTCCTTTAACTTTCCATTACTTAAATGAAAAACACTTTCTGCAAAAGGTACACTTACTCGATTTGAATCTTCTGTATCAGTTTCAATATTTTCTACATCGCTTTGTAAAATAGCGTTCACACTGTCCTTTGAAGAAGTTACATTATCTTCAGCTTCTACATTTTTACTTATTTTAAGATCTTGCTTACAATTAGATATATCTTGTGAACATCTTAAAAAGTAAAATTACATATATAATAAAACAAAAATGTCGTATCTTACCTTTCTTTAGGCTTTGAACTATTCTGAACTTTCGAGGAAGTTTTAATAAAGGTAGAAGCTTCTAAGCCTTCTTCAATAATTTGTAAATGCCCTTCAACAAATGGATGGCATAATATTTGAGTCCAAGTCATACGTAGCAACGCGTCTTTTTCTAACAAACCCTGTATTATTATAATTAGAAAAAGAATAAAAAGTTAACAATTCAAACCTGAAGAAACGAAACACAATTGCTTGTAAGGAAACTTGGCCATTTCACCTCCTCATGACGTATAAGACGTACTAAATGAAGAATAGAAGTGGTACAAAACGGCGGTGACCCGGATAAAGATTCATATATTATACATCCTAAAGACCAAAGGTCTGCTTGATGATCATAAGGTTTTTCGGATAAGAGTTCTGGAGCCATATACAGTGGTGTGCCCTAGCAATTAAATTATATAGCATTTGCTTAAGAGCAACTAAAATACAATAACTTACCTTAATGGAGGTTAGAACATGCGTACCCATTGTCATATTTCTTGCAAGACCAAAATCACACAGTTTCGCATGAAATTCTTCATTTAAAAGCACATTTTGTGGTTTTAAATCTCTATGCAATATTCTATGTGAGTGCAAGTAATAAAGAGCGGACACTAAATTTCCAGTAAGTTGCTGTGCTTTTTCTTCATTAATTGATCCATTTTTAGTTAAAAATCTGTGCAAATCCGTTACTGCAAATTCTGTTACCACAAATATTTCATTTTTTGTTTCAAATGAGTCAAACATCTCTACGATATTTGGATGGATTAATTTAGCTTGTATATCACATTCTCGTCTGAGATTTCCTACCTCTTTATTTGATTTTCCCCTCTACAAAAATAATTTTATAAATGTCAACTTTTGTAAATGAACTAAAATTAATTTACCTTTGTTATTATTTTAATAGCAACAATTGAATTGTCAACTTTTTTGTTAGCCTTGTAAACTCTTCCGAATGACCCCTCTCCAATTAAAGACACTATTTCATATTTATCCATTTTTGAAGTTTTTAGAGCTCACGCTTAAATCTGACGGCGTCCAAATAGCAGTGGAAGAATACTTTGCCTCCAAAACGAACGACTTATTTTCCAGGGAGTTAGATAAGCTACTAGAACGATGGCAAACAGTTGTATCTAACAAAAGACATTATATTTTGGATTCAATTTTAAATAAAATCTAATAAACGTTTTGTGTTTTCTTTCGAAAAAAAAACGAAAGAACTTTCCTTTATACTAAGAAATTATTGTTATTATTATTGCGATTAAAACTAGATTGAGAATGACACGATTTTTTTAAATGCTAAGTAAAAGTAATCTGGATTGTATCTTGTAAAGGCAAGAGACAAATATCAAATATTTATTTTATGTATCTACTAACTAATTTGAGCTGTGGAATACTGCAAATAATTCTTTGGTATCGTAAAATTAAACTAAATTAATATAAGTGATCCGTAAGTAGATTTTATTTAATTCCGCAAAAAAATATTTTTTATAAGAAAGTAGATACCGTAGGCTCTGCGTTAAGGTTTTGTCAAATTTCAAATTTTGCTGAAATCTTAACATAAACAGGTTTCTCTAATTCCAATTTTCCAACTCACTTCTCAAATGATAAACTCAACATATCAATGTGAATTATTGTAATTGTCGTTTTTATCTTCGTGAAACTTTCTTTGAAACACGTATATATTCAGATTCAGAGGCAGCGTACATAATGCCCCAGTTTTAAACGTAATTAAATAAAAGAAAGATAGGGTCTAATAGGGTCAATAGTAATGTCATTTTGAAGTTATTGATTTTCTGATTTCCAATTCTTAGCATTACACTACAGATCATAATTATCTAAAAGAATTCCTTCTAGGCTATCAAATGTGTCACATTTTGAAAAAGAAAATATTTCCCACTATTCAAATAAAATATCAAACATATCTATCTTTACTTGTTGGTTTCTATTACAAGGTAATTAATACTTTACGTCATATGAAGTCTTCTCGGTTTTTATTCATTTTCGGTTTGTTTTTGTTCACTTTTTAGTTCTAATATTGAGAATTTTTATTAACCCTTTGCACAGGCGCCACTCAATCACTCCTCAATGTAATGTAATGTTGGGGTTTTCTTTTAATTATCGACATAGTAGGTAATTATAATTAAGAAAACCCCCAAAAAAAAAAAATATGAGTGCAATTGTAAAAAGCAAATGCTAAGGAATTATGCATCGATTAATACGAGTATCCTATAATACCTTAAGATAATGTTTCAAGATATGTTGTCTTTTTTATGCTCTTTAAAAACAAAAAAAAAACAAATAAAAGTAGAAATAAGTTCAATTAAATTCAAATGAATTTAGGATTAGGGAAAGATTAAAGGATTTTTTATGATTGCCTAATTAACGAAAACAAAGGGAAAAATATTTTTTGAAATATCAAAAATAAGTAGAGGGATGAAAAAAAACCAACCGATAACCTACCTTGCTTGATATTCGAAATACTACTTATTTTCATATTCCTAAGTATATACCTTAAATACCAATATCAGAGCAGCAGAACCATTAGATTTGTATTTTGCTTCTTTAGAAGATTTTTTATCAATAACATCAAATTTTCGTTTTTCTAGCAGTAGCTAGAGAATGGGTACATGATCATTCTGGTGAGTGCAGTTTCGTAACTGATCGTTCCTCTGCTGCTCCTAAAAAAGGCCTTAAGCATGATCCACCATCTCGACTAGGAAGGAAGAAGAAATAATATCTACAGGAACAAAGAAAAGCGTTTACAGGAGGTCCAAAATTTGCTCGTCGAAATGATTCCACAGTGAAACGAAATATTTTTGCAACCAATGTCGCGACCCTCCCCACCCATGTACATGTTACACAGTTTATCACATCGAAGAAAATATTAAAATAGTTCAGTAACCTATGCCTAAAGTTTCAAATAAATTCATTAAGTAATAATAAAGTCATTCATATCCTTTGTTTTTCACTTTTCAGAAAAATCACCGGCCACATGCGTTAGTTCATACAAAATTTCCCCGGCCCTTAAAGTGTTAATTGTCAGAAGATAAATAATTATTGGAAACAACTGCATCTTGGTTAAGTAATAAATAAATCATTTTATACTAGCATAAAAATAATGGAAGCTTATTAACTATCGTTAGTAACATATTTTAAGTTTTTTTTTCTTGTTGTTTGAAATTACGCTTTCATCATTAACTTATCAGATTCAATAGTTGATGAGTCATTGACAATTTTTGATAAAAAATATTTGGTAGTGAAACTGAGAATAAAAAGTAGCACAGCTACTCAGATCTAAAGTAATTTTACAGAAAAACATTATCTAATGCATTCATTCATTCTCATT
Source organism: Holcocephala fusca (assembly GCA_001015215.1). Lineage (NCBI taxonomy): Eukaryota > Metazoa > Arthropoda > Insecta > Diptera > Asilidae > Holcocephala > Holcocephala fusca. The sequence continues at coordinate 6,411 of JXPE01010418.1, forward strand.
TACTTTTTAATTCGTCACTATTTATAAAATATCTGTTTGTATCTTATCAACAAAAGAATGGAACTTTGCACAAGTTGTCATTTTTGGAAATCTACTATTTTAAAAATTCTTGTAAAAACGAAATCCCGATAAATCGGGAAATAGGTGTTATCTCAAAGTAATCTTAACAGAACTTGAACTAAATCATGTAAATGAAATTGAAATCTTAAAACATAAAACCCCATCATTCTTAGCTATTATTATTTCAAAAGATTAAGCTATAACTAAAAGATCCACAAAATTAATGTAAATTCCTTAAAATTAATAGAAACTACAATGTAATACGTGTAAAATGAAACATCGCTTGAAATGTGGTAAATTGTTATCATTTAAGTCAAGATTTGAATAATTCCTTAATCCTTTTCCAAACCCAAAGTAAGAAACAAGTTCTTAGAACTAACACTAAGCCATAGTGCATCTCTAATAGTTTTAATATATTGAGAATATATAGACTTAAATCATATCAAAAGTCTTATCTATAGAAATACACGTGAAAATTTGAGTGTTCAAAGTAGTGAAAGTATTAAAATTATTATGTAAATAATTCAGAAAATTTAAACTTAAATGATTCAAATAATTTTCAAAAAATAAAAATAAAGTTCTTACCTACAAGTAATTCAATGAATCCTATTAATGTCAACCCAATGTGAAGCCAATGTCCAGCAACTATATTCAAATTCCCTCTTTTTATTAGCCAGCAATTATATCAGCAGTCGTTACAGCAACAGATATTATTTCTAATTTTTGAAGGTTTAAGGTTTTTTTTTTATTATTCTTACAACTCTTTATGGTTTACATACTCAAGGATACGAAAACAAGGTAAACATGAAGGAATTTTCAATAGAGTATATAATTAAAAAAAAACCCAGAACAAAATCTGAGTGCAATTGTAATAAGAAAATGGAAAGGAATTGCATTGATTAATATCATTACCTGAGAATAAAAATCTTGTCTTTTATGTAATCTATTTAAACAAAAAAGGAAGTAAGAACAGCAATTAGTTCATTTACTCTAAAAGTAATTTAGAATTAGGGAAAAATCTAAAGGATTTTTGTAATTGCCTAGATAATGAAAAAAGGACAAAACGAAGGTTAAAGTATATTTTCAATTAATATTGCGTTTCTTTCCTCGTAGGTGCCTGTTGTACAGCCTATCGTACTCGTAATCAATTTTAAAATGTTTTTATGTCCACAATATTTAATGCTAAAATTTCTAACAAGTATATTGCTTGATAGATTTTACTAAGAAGCGAAACTGAGCCAGTTTTATTAAAGATTAATCCTTTTAAATTCGTATATTCTTTTGTTATTTGAATTTAAAAATTTTTATCAATTAATTCGATGCATAAAAGTTTACAATAAGAAAATTGTTGACAGATTTATAAAACTATTTAAAGGGTTGGATTGAAGACCAAATGAGACATTTAAAAATGCGTTAGGGAACAATTGCAATTACAAATACAATGGATGTGATGCAATTTATACTCGTATTTCATTTAGTCAAGATTAGCTTATTGCGCCACAAGAACTAAATTTCAAGTTAATTTTTATTTAGCTGTAATTGACATAAACTTGAAAAATTTACATTGTTGAAAAAAATAAAGTTAGTGATTAAAACTAATTGCAAAATATTCTCGTTTATTTCCAGATTAAAATCTTGTATAGATTTAGTAATAAAATTAACAGATGGTAAATATTTTTTTATGAACTCTTTTAGATTATGAAAGGAAATAGAAACGATTCAATCTATCTAAAATTGGAATATGAATGCATTTTTCATACTTTGATATATGTTTTCGAACTAATTACAAATTTTCCGCAATTAGCCACAAACACTAAGATTTTACTGAATACCATCTACAACTGTTACAACTTGCGAAAGGGTAGATTCAACAATTTAAATCCTACTAGCGTAGAACATCAAACTGCTGCTAATTTAGATATGGAACTTTCAAAAAAAAATTTTTTCTAAACAGTTAAGTAAATTATACGTAAAGATATTTGAAACTTATTTTTTAGTTGTTTTTTTTTCGTTCGTCTTTGAAAGCTTGTTAAAAGTAACTCTATGAAACTGTGCCTATTAGTATTTTCAATAACCTCGCCCTTATCCACCCACCTATCTTCCACTGTTGTTATATTTGGCTCTTCAAATGTAAATCAACTGACATTTGTTCTTTTTTTAACCTTTCTTGTAATAAACCATTCTACTATTCTCTTCATGATATCACTTATAAGGAAAATGTTATAAATGTTTCATTTTTCAACAATTTTACTGTGTTAAAAACATTCAGTAATTACAACTGTTCTATTTAACTTAATTCAATCGAAGTATGTTCCAAAGCGGACGTAACATCTTTTCTGAAACAAATAAATGTTATTTCCTGTTACCTTCAAACGGTTTTATATTTTTCATAAAATTATATCTCCCATGCGCCATTAACTTTATTAGAATACTTTTTAAAAGTCTTTAAGTATCAGTTACTAGCTAGCCTTATAAAAATTAGTTTTTTTGCATAATAGATGTAATAGTGCTCAGCCAAAAATTATAAAAAATTTATTATGCATAATAACTTTTTCACTTAGTACAATATTGAGCTTGCTAGAAAAGACATGCCGAATAATGTTAAAAAAAAAGTTTAGTTGAAAATCCCAAACTTTATATTTTCATTTACTTGCAAAAATTAATAATTTTAGTTGGGTGTAAATTAGCGCAATTTGCCGCTATATAGCACAAGTGAAATCAAGTCGATCCGAAAATTATCAAGGGAAATCGAAAGTAGCCGCTTATGTTTCATAACTACAAAAAAATTCACTCTGCAGAAAAATAAGATTACAGGATTACTGGATCTACATACCCATTTTATGGTAAATAATAGATGAATCAATTAGCTTTTCATTTGTTAATAAAGAAAGCAATCAAGAGATTAATTAAGAAAACATTCGAAGAGCTGTAATTAATATGCCAATACTAAGTTAATCATCAAATATCAACAATTCATGGTGTGCACTGAGTTTAATTTCGTCAAAAATGAATATCCAAGTAAGAATTAACACTGAATTTTCAGTTCATAATTCCTGATGCTTCTTATTCTGATTTTTTCCCAATTGACAGCTGTGAAAGCAACAGGCAGGCACTGTTGAAGTTTTTCAAAATGCAAAAACGCTTTCAAGAGAACAAGTAAAATTAGTCGTTGTTATTACAACATTTTTATTAAATGCGCATAGAAAAGTAAATCTAGACTAAAAAATAATTACATTAGAAAATTTAAAGGACGGGCACTCACAGCTAATTTAAAAATATCTCCAAGAGCCGTTTATGAAAATCTTTATCAAAAATTGTCAATTTCGATTTTACACTTTCACTGCATACAATTAAGTAAATAACAATTACCTGATTACTAACAATGAGACGTAACAATTGCATTCTATCAGATGCAAGAATATTCAGATAGTTTTCGAACTTCAGTAGAAATATAGAAAACTTCTAAAACCCTAAACAAAACTAGCACTTCAATTTTCAAAACGTCACTAGGTTTGTTTAATGACAGACCTCCATTATCGACTACAAAACAACCAAAGTTGACACTCTCCACTTTAAATTGCTGCCATCTAGGCTTCAAGTGTGAATGTAGAATTTGAGAAAAAAATTATAGTGAGCGGATTGCGCCCACGGAAAAGGAAAAAGTTAACGAACTTTCGGCAAACAAAAAATATTGGAAACATTTTCGAGCATTTGGACATTTTTCGACATTTTTTCTTTTTGATTGGATTTCAAAAATCGCGTGGGAGGCTAGTTAGCTATTTATTAGTTGGGGTTAATAATTTCGGAAAATGCAATTGTAAAAAAAAAACGCTATTTTGATTTTTTATGATTTCGATATTTAATTTTCGCAAAATTCAATTTTAAAATCTGTTATTGCATTTTTCTTCTAGCAGTCCAGTCTACCACTATTTGCATCCACCTGACTATCAAGGCTTAATGCAACTTCTTTGCACTGAAAATTTTGGATAGAGGATTATCACAGATAATCTCTTGATACCAGCACTCTTGCTAGTTGGAAATACACAAGAGCGCGTAAGTATGTGCTGAGCAGGCTATTTATTAGAGAAGATCCTGAACGCCAGGCTTGCCATTTGGATAAATCGCCGGCCCAGGATGTGACGTCTTGCCTAAAGAAATCTCCCTTACACTCTTTTTTACCCGTAATAAAAAATAAACTTACGGGCACCTTTTTAGATCCAAGGATGAGTTCACGTAGTTTAAAACCAAAAAAAAAAATTAATTAATAAAGGAATAGCTTCTCTCCTTGTTAGTACAATACGACATGTTATGATACAACCTGGGTCCTATGCACAGTCACACCTGTGGTTTCGCTCTATTATTTCGATTCCAGAAATTCAGTCAAACCATGTAGTAAGATTTCCTGTACACACAAACTACTTAGTTTATTTTACGTTTATTACTAAAATAAAATGACGATTAGACCTGAGAAATGTCTTTCTTTTTGGTGTTTGGAATTCCAGTCTTTTAATTAAGTTGCGTAAATTATTAAGGTGTACAGGAAAACCAGGAATATTCATTCGAAACTATGAATAAGGTCTACTAGTAGTATCTCGAAAAAATTGGAAGCATTTTAGGTTTCCTTGTTTCGGAATCAGATCGAAACCATTTGTATGTCTATTGCATTACACTCCCTAGTGTAGTTACAGTTAGTAGGTTCGATTTCTGAAACTTGGGTAAGTCTATATTTTTTTTACTCTTGTTTTCATAATTTTGTAAAAGTTATAGTATTATTAATTCTTTTTTCGATTATTGTTTTAAATTCAATTAATTTAATGTTATACTCTTTTTCCTAAGTATTAACTTGAAACAAAGCAAACAATTTCTTACGCAAATAATATTCATTTATTTTAAAAATTGTTTACATCCTAGTTACATTCACCTTCATTTAAAACACACCATTTAGGAGTTATTGCGCTTGGTCTTACTCCTCTTGTTAACAGCCTTTCTCTGTATCGATTAAAACGAGAATCTGCTATAGTCGAATCAGTTTCTGGATCTGACCATAATCTTTCCGCTGCTGCCCCCGCTCGAGGCCATATTCTTGAATCTACATTTATTTTAAGAAAGAAATCCCTTAAAAATGAATTTGTAATAATAAAAAAGAAGTTCAGTATTACCTAGAGAATTTTCATCAACATATTCACTCCACATGCAAACCTCTCCGCCTAGCATAGCTGGATCTCGAGAAATTTTATTTTCATAGACTTTTCGCCAATTATAATATTGAGTTTTTCCCCAAAAGCCATGATCTAGGTACCAAGCATCCTTTGTAGAAGATATTATTCGATATCCTTTTTTTATCAATTCGTTAATTAAGGGAAGTGTTGATTCAACCCAAGTTTGTATAATGAACCTATCTTTATTGAAATGTTCTTCAATGACTAAGGGATTAGTTAGATGGCTTGACCAAACTATTACTGGAAGCTGGGAGTAGTTTCGAGTTTTAGAGATATTCATTTTCACTTCGTCCCAATTTTTCAAGTTTTCCTTATGAAAATGAGCCCATAATTTCATAAAACTAGCAGTACTTCGGTCTAGCCCTTTTTGATAAAGAACATCAACAATTTCCTTTGTCGAATTCCAGCAGTCTATGAAAACCTGACATTATAAAAAGATTTAAAGTAAGAAATTGTTTCACAACCTATGTACATGGTATTCAGTAAATATCAAGATTATTCACTTAAAGAGCTTGCTCATAAGTTGTAAAATAGTAAAATTTTTTGCTATAAGTTGTTACAAGTTGCAAATTTTTAGACTGAGTGAAAAAACTGAGCAAAAAATTTGTCTCAAATTTTGAATTTCTAAATATATTTTCTATGTTGAATTTTTTAAAATCCTAGAGAAAACTTACAGTGAATCTGCTTTATACAACATATGAGTACCCAAGTAGACTAAGAAGGCCTAATAGCGATTGAAGACTTACTTTATTCTGATTGATCTTAAAATCTACAATTACCGATGATTTACTTTGAAGGAGTTAGATTTTCTCTAAAAAAGATATGGAGATATGGTAAACAGGCTACTGAAGACATGCTTGAACAAATCAATTAAGATCTAATACTCATAAAATACATTTTAATGGAACTTTTTGAACGGCGCCTTAATAATGATTCCATAGCGAATAACCACGTTAAAGTTGCTTGAAAGTTCATTGTTTTCTTTGGATATACTGGTTTTAAATATTAATCTTGGAAAAATAATATTAAGTGATTGTTTTTAGGAGTTTGAAAGATAACGTTCACCAGAAAAGGCAAGATTGTTATATTGTAGAACAAAATCTGGATCGACCAGACACCGTGTTCATTAGACATATTTCCACGTGCCTTTTGTTTTTTATTTTAAGCTCAAATTTTAAATTCATTAAAGTTAAAAAAATGAAAGCAATACTGAAAATTTAGAAGAAGAAAAAATGTTCCAACTACTGGATTATTTGCTGGTTTCAATATATCATATTAAATGATGCCTGTTTTAAGAACGGCAAAATAAACGTTGATAATTACAAAAGAGAATATTTTATATTTTTCTGCCCTCAGTATTTAATTTACAGAATGTACATACTTACTTCATCTCCTCCCAAATGTATCGTTTCTTCTTTAGGAATAACCTCCACAATTTCCTCAAATATTTGTTTAAGGATAAGATACATATTAGCATTTACTGGATTTAATTGTCCACATGGAGGCTGGATACAATATTTTCGCCAGGGTTGTTGATTAATGCAAACTGCTAAATCTCCAAGGTTTGCTGGTGGCCCCCATTGCCATCCATTTCCAGCATGTGAAGGCCCATCAAGTTCAATTAAAACTCGAATTCCTCGAAATTTAGCATATTTAATTATTGAGTGAATGTCTTTTTTCAAATAAACGTCTTTAGGGGAATAAGCTCCAAATCTGCAAATAAACATTTGATGTAATAATAATTTTTTATATTTAAAGAGTTACGTATGCAGTTCCGGGACTCTAGTGATTTCCAGAGAAAAACTGTGAGAATCTGTCGCGTGCCAATGAAATACGTTCATCTTCGATGTTGCCATAGCATCCAGAGTTGTTTTAATATGACGAACAGGTATAAAGTTTCTAGCAGTATCTAATAAAAGGCCTCTATGTTTGTAGATAGGTTTGTCATGTATTACAGCAAAAGCCACTATTACTAAGCCGTTGCTGAAAAAACGAAAGAATGAAAAGTTCTTATTGAGTCTTAAGATAAAATTAAATATCATGTTGGATTCCAGGTAAACAAATAACACTTAGGGATGCGTTACATTGATCTTTTTCAGATTATAAAATTTACAATTCTATTGGAAATTTTTAGCACCTGCAAAATTGCATATGAACATTTCTGGGTATATACGAGTATGTAAGAGAAAAAATCTGCAATTAGGTAGGCCAAAAATTAAATCAAACACGATAAAAAACAATTTCACAAGTAATCTCAATTATGATTAGGTTAAAAGTGCTTTATATGACTTCACAACTAAAGTCAGGAAAAATTTTTCTTTTGACACAATTCGAGCATCATAGTAGTAGAACACTAAATTTCTTATCAATAGTAAGAACTAAAATATAATCTTAACAATAGAAAATATGCGAGAACTTTAATGGATTGCTTGCTAAGAGCAGGTTAAATTTCTTGACTAAATTATTTACACTACTGCAAATAGCAAATAAACTAGCATATGTAATGGACTAGACAAATTTGAGCTACTCAGAGATTTTGTTTATATTATTACTATTAAGTTTGTTTCTCTGCCAAAGAACTTTCCGAAATCCCTGTCAACACTTAAATTTTTCAATTTTCAAATCGATTTGAAAATTGAAAAATTTAAGTGTTGACAGGGATTTCGGAAAGTTCTTTGGCAGAGAAACAAACTTAATAGTAATAATATAAACAAAATCTCTGAGTAGCTCAAATTTGTCTAGTCCATTACATATGCTAGTTTATTTGCTATTTGCAGTAGTGTAAATAATTTAGTCAAGAAATTTAACCTGCTCTTAGCAAGCANATTTAAGAATTGATAAGAATTCTTTAATATTTCTTTTGTTATCAGATAGCACACAATAACCTTTTTAACTAAAGTATTTGTATTTCTTTCGAAAAATTGAACTCAATTTTAACAACTGTTTTAAAGTCTTGTACATATACAAAGAGACTACAATATTTTAGCTTACTATCCAAATCACAATTCCAGAAATAATATGCTTGTGCAAGACGACATTGTATAAATTTAATAATTTTATTTTTTGTTTTTGTTTTTTATTTTTTTTTTTAAATAAGTAATTAAAAGCTCAGCGAATCTAATCGCCGTCTATTTTAATTAATACTAGCATTTCACTTAATAGTTATTTTCAAACTTCCAAACTCTACTTACTCTCTATTTTTAGTTATAAGTTGACTTAGAGTTTCAGTTGCATGCCTCGCTCCATAAACCGTGGCAGCCTTAATTTCAATCAGTACCACATTCACTTTGAACAAGTAATAATTAATAATTCGTAATTGATAATATTGCTAACAACAAAATTTACCTGTAGTCCGTATTGTTAAAGTGTAGGATTCATCTGTCTCCCAATCCAGTTTTAGACTGGTCGAGTTTACAGAAATTTTTACTAAGAGCTCATAGCTTTTTACCATATTGCAGTGCTGCAAACATTCCTTTAAAATATTTTTTAAAAAAATTCTGGTGACTTCTGTTAGATATTGTGATGCTGAGTTATTGTGAGTAACTAAATTAAAGCTGCAAAGCCATTTAGATAACGATTACTAGTGTATCGTGCAAATATGGAAATATTTTTACTAACCGAACATTTCGAGGATCAAAAGAAACTCTTTCATGACTAAGTTGACTTTCTAATGTCGGGTGGGGCCACAAGCTACCATACTTCCCACATGAAAGCTTACAAATATTCTGACTCTCAAAAGAAGTAATGTTAGAAGAAACTTCTGCAAATATGCAACGAGTGGTGCTTTCACAGAGCCATTTTCTAAAAGAAACTAAGAGTTATAGCTTAAGATTTTTAACAAAAAAATTTGAATTATACTTGACTGCAAAATTATCAGTACCAAGAACTGCTGCGCATACAAGGTAGAATTGCAACAAGTTTATAAATATCGAAAACATGTCAATAAGTTAGAAGTTGATCAGAGTTGACCTAGTGATTAAAAACAGTAACATTTGCAGCATACAAATTTGCATTAAGATAAAAAGCTAATGAGATTTTTTAAAGCATTTTTAAAAATCACTGCAACGACCGATGATAGTTTTTAATACGATAAAGTTATAATTTTGTAAAATTGTTTTTTATACGGTGGTGTCATATCAGATTTGAAATTTATGGTAAGAAGAAATGTAATGTAAGAACAAATTAATTAGTTAAAGAAAGGACCCATAGCACATAAGTTCGAGTTCTAACCCTCATCAAATAAAAACAAATCCTAAATATCAAATTACGGAAAAATATTCCAACAAAAGTGTATTCGCTTAGAGACTTCAAAATCAAAAACAAAATTATTAAATGCCAAGCAAAACGTTCTCAATGCAATACAATGTCATGCACAACTTTTTAAGTAAGAAAGAAATGCATAATTTATAAATGCATAATTTTTTTTAAACATATTAAGGTCTAGAAGAAAAAGCTTAGTTTCAGAGAAAAACATAAGCAAAAATGTTGAGCTTAAATGTTGTGGAAGAAATTTCTCGAAGCATATTATAAATGCTTATTCCTACATTTTATTCTTATATCTTAGAATTATATTTTATTTTAGTTCGTATATTTCTGCTGATCTTAAATTTTGTAAGACGGATTTTTGACAATTTTTACAAAAAAGGTAACCAACACTTTGCCATATGACCAGTCAAGCTCTTTAGGTTTCAACTCTTGCAATTTTATCTTTATCCCTGTTCTAACATGTAACTCTTGAATCAGCCACCTTTTGTGAAGACATACTGAACTCCTCATATTCCCTAAAAGAATGAAAAATTTAACTCGCGTAGCTTCAAGATATTAGTTTTGGAATTTTAAAACAAAAGTGCATAAGAATTAAATTAAATAAATGCTTTTTTAAAAGTGTTTTAAAACGAAAAAAAGAGCTGCTGTAGCGAATAACAGCAGCTTGGTTTATAGTTTAAAGTTGACAGGCGACATGCTTATAATTATGCTAGCTTCCAACTCTTCATTCATAAACTGGCGGCTTACGTTGAATTCCCTGTATCAGCTATCCTAGAAATAAACAGTTTTGCACTTTTATTTACGGATCTGTAATTTAATAATCTTTCAAGATACGCCATTTCATTTGTTTTTTAAAATCTTCTCTGCTCAAAACTACAGACCAGTGGTATATGGCTGAATCATTTTGGGACAGGAAGCTATTTTGGCTAGGTTAAAAAAAAATTAAGCACTATAAAAGGACATTGAGGTATTAAATTAAATACCGAACGTAAAAAAAAGTTGTCTCTGTTACATCTGTGATGTGAAAACAAACTAAAGTCGATAAAGCTTAAAAATTTACAGTGATTTTTACATAAACCTATCACTAGAATTTATATCACCTCCTAATAAATATGTGAAATAAACTTTTCCCAAAACAAATGGCACCAAATTAAAATAGCCAAATCTTGAAAAATACCATTGAAAACAAGAACAAGAACAAGAACTAATTATTTAAGCAATTACTTAGTTGTTAAATAAGTTTTGTGGTTCGATAAGAGAGGGCGTGGCTACTAGCCTACATTTTTTTGCTATGTTGGTACACTCTACATATCAACCAACGTATGTGAAGTTTCATTCTTTGCTTATTAGCCATTTAAGATAGTATTGGCGTGTCATATTATTTTTTTACAAGGGAAAAAATCAAGTATCGTGCAGTAATTTAATTGTTATTTTTGGAAGATTTAAAAGCAAACGAAATTTNAGGACTCTTTGCCTTTAGTTAGTACAGAAAAAAGATGGGTTCCTGAATTTAAACGTGGTCGTACAAGGCTTGAAAACTATCCACGTTAAGGTCGCCCAAATCCCAGAAATCGTAGGAAAAATTCAGAAAATCGTATTGGAAAATTATCGAGTGACTGAAAGAGATTTAGTAAAAACCCTAGTCATCTGATTGGGCAGCGTAAGCAATATTTTGAGTGCAGTATTAAATTTCAGAAAGCTGTGTGCACAAGGAGCGCTGCATTCGCTAGCATTCGAACAAAAACACATTCGAATGCGACTTTCCCAGCAATATTTAGAACAATTTCAAAAGAATAAAGTGGATTTTGTACCTCGATTCATCACTATGGATGAGACTTGGGTCTATCACCATAATCATGAATCAAAACAAGAGGATAAAGAG
>JXPE01010418.1:18426-28886 GCA_001015215.1 Holcocephala fusca
AAGGAATTTTGTTTGTGGATTACTTGCAAACTGGTAAAACAATAGATTCTGAGTATTATTGTAACCTATTAGACAAGCTGAAAGAAAAAATTCGTGAAAAAAGATCAGGTATCCAGAAGAAAAAAATGATTTTTCATCAAGGCAATGCACCGTGTCACAAGAGCATTTTGACAGTAACTAAAATCCATGAATTAAAGTTGGAATTGTTGGAGCATCCACCGTATTCACCAGATTTGGCCCATAGCGATTTCCATCTGTTTCAAGACCTAAAAAAACTCATTCGTGGAAAGCATTTATGATCAAATGATGAGGTCATAACAGGTGTGGAAGCGTATTTTGCACTCCTTCCAGATTCTCACTTCAGGGATGGAATTCATAAATTTAAATCTCGTTGGAGCAAGTGTGTTTATGGTCAGGGAGACTATACCAAATAATAAAGTTTTTCTCATCGAACCGCGAAACTTATTGAACAACATACTAAAAAGCTTTATTCAGTAAAATTTATGTAAGTCTTTTAAATATTTTTCAGTATGAATTCCCAACGCCTGAGAGAGAAACAATTCATCCACTTTTTTTGAAAAAAAAAAAAACAAAATCTGGTTGCCTTTTGAATTTGTTTTCTTTAAGCTCAACTAAAGCACATTTACGAATTCAAGTGCTTTAGACATTTTTACGAGTATTTACTTTTATTTTTTGTTTAGAAAATGGGCACTTTTATATCAAAAATACTTGCTTACTTATCGTCGCTATTTTATGAAATTCATTCTGAAGTGAGAAATTATTTTTATTTTCAAAGCAATGACTTTTTCTAGCATAATTAGGTTGCATGATCTTCTAAGTTTTACAAACATTGATCTTTAATTTTACTTTAATAACTAAAATAACTTTACGAAAAAAAGTAAATGAAACACTCGTCTGTGGATGAGTAAAAGAAACTTAAAAACTATCCACAATTAAATGGAGGCACTTTCTAATGTTAAAAACTTCAAATTAATATTTCAGGAAAGCATAAAGCACCACTTTCGATTGTAAGTAAGATTCAAAGTAAGACTGAGCCAATGAATGAACGACCATTGTTTGCATCAAAATTCATGTGGAAATTATTGATTTCAAAAACTTTCTAACACAACGATCGAGTGGAAAGTAAAACAAGGTTTCGTATAGATCATCATTTCGTAAAATTTGTAGAAAATAAAAAGCTGCTTGATTTTTTTAAGATATTTACAAGCAAAATTAAATTAAAACAATGATTAAAACAAAATTACATGAGGTCTATAACTTTAGACAAGAATCGTAAACCGATTCGAAAAGTGTTAACTTATATGAGATTCTAAGAAACCTTGGCCTGAGAAGCTATTCTTACATGGAACACTTTTACTAGAAATGGATTTTCAATAACATTATTATTCACTTCAATGTACTTTATATTGTTATTCTTGAAATAGTGAAGGATAATGGATGGTGGGAGCAATTTTTTTATAGAAAAATAACACAAAAAATTACATTTCAAGAAAAAGTACAAATAAAGTAGACAAAATATAGAAACGACTGATTTTACTTAACACCTTTCTCTGAGGCACCTATAAAACTTGCATCAATTACCTTATCTCGCCTAGTAAACGAGTAAAAGCAGTTGATGCAAGTAATCTAAAAGGGAGAGGCTCCCATTGAGAGTCTCGCTGGCATGAACGGTGGTTGTCTTACTATAGGACAATTCATCAATAAAGCTAGTAGCAACCTAACCAGTCTGGGCAATGATGAGAAAGAGCAGAAGTGAAAAGTATTGCAAGGATATGCCTTAAATGTTCATAGACATTAAGTGTATGAACTGGTATGGAATTACAACTAGTAAGCTTCTGTACGATGATTCACAGCATACAACATATAGTATAGTGTAGTTTATACTTACTAAATAATTTAATCTAATAATAAGATTACCAGTAATCTTATAAGTGTCAGAGATACGGAAGAAATATATGCTGATTACATATAGAGTATTCCGTACAAAATAAATCTCACATAAACATGATGTACTCATAATGGTCAAAAGAGGTATAGGCACAACCACCTATCTCGGTCTGTGAAAGTGAATATATAATAACAAAGGAGTAAGCCTTTAAACCTGTGGCCGCCACCCTGTCGGANTAGAGTATTCCGTACAAAATAAATCTCACATAAACATGATGTACTCATAATGGTCAAAAGAGGTATAGGCACAACCACCTATCTCGGTCTGTGAAAGTGAATATATAATAACAAAGGAGTAAGCCTTTAAACCTGTGGCCGCCACCCTGTCGGAGTTGATATATTGCGGTAAACTGAAGTACGTTATACAGAAAAAACTTGGGGCATATGAAGATAAACGGATACCCGGGAAATAGGAACTCCTTCGTGTCTAAACTATTTTGAAATTTCACGATGTCTACCATTAGAGTTGAACTCCCGGTGGCTCTGGAGGTAACTAGGTTTGCTAACGCAAAATCTATCTGGAAGAAAAAGATTTTAGTAGCACTTAGGTGGTGCCTTTTGGAATGGCTAACGCCTCCCCAAACGTAAAAATCCCATACAATGGTTTTACTTAACATAATCACACCATCTTTTAGGTACCATGAACACGATAGATTTAACTTTAACTTTAGAACTTTAATTTTTCCTTTTATTTTATTATGGAGGTAAAATTAAATTTACGCAATCGCTGATCGGAGTATAAAATCCTCATCGCCAGGAAGGGAGATTATTAACAAGTACCTTCAAAAACAAAACTATTTAGGAATTTACTACAAAACTACTACGATTGCTAGACCTCGACCCAAAATCCTGGTACATGGTACCTTGTTTTTCGTTTGTTGTCGTTTGCTTACAGTTAATTGAAAAAATCAATTACCATCAAGAAAAATTTCCGATTTTGCATTCTTTTTTAAAGTGAATAGTTGTCTAAAAATAAGTGAAGTAAAATTGTTTTATCTGATAGCAGGCATTCACAATCTTATTTTGTAGAAAATTCTTATGATTAGCTCTCAATATATTCCTCTTTTTTACTATCACAGAAATTGCTATCGAAATTGCTATTGCTATAAAAAAGCGTTAAATGCAACTACAACGACATTTGCAATAAATTCTGCTTTTAGACCGAACACTTGTGAGGAAAGAGCTGTTCAAAATAGGTTTATAAAATTCAGCAAAAGAGATTTATAACTCTAATAAACGACCGTTCCCAAGGTGCCTAAGTTTCCTTATGAAATATTGCCTCATCCACTTTACTCATCTGATATATCTTATTTCCCACCGATTACTAACTTTTCAAAAGCTTAGAGAATATCATACACAGCTCGAAAATTTCGACTCCGTATTTTTGATTTGGATTTCTACAAAATGGAATATTTGTCTTAGAAAACCAATTGAAACAAATGAATACTATTTTGAAAAATAAAGTTGTATACTAATTTAAATGTTCCTTTTTTAATTTGTGCTTAATAATCAGAAATGCAAACACGCAGATCATTTGGTTCTATTTCGGAGCTACATTTTCAACATATATTGGAACCTATTTCTGTTCAATTGATTGTGAACAGATAGTCGTCAGCAGCTGCGGACAGAGGACGTGGTATATTATTTTAAGAACCTTAAGCGTGTTAGTATATCAATAGCTTTTACTTAGTTTTCTTAACTGATTGCTCTACTCAAAAGCCGATAAGTAAAAAATATATAAGCTGAGCTGCATGAACAGAAAAAAAGAAAAACGAACAGAGATAAATAATACGCAAGATATATAACTTTTTAATTTTAACTTAAAGTTGAAAATATGGTTTTTCAAGTATTTTTTTTTAAAGAAATATTATCAATCGCTTAGAGACTTCGAGATAACACTCACAATAAAACCATAAATGCATTGAGTGAATTAACCATTAGGTCGTAGAATGAAAACATACAAAAAATTATTTACATTGGAATATAGAAAATACTTGGACCGAAAATACTAATATGATCTACGTATTTAAAAGTACTTAATAAAATTCAACAATACACTGACACAGACCTGGACTTATCATTGACACTAGAATTGAATCCTTCGTAGACGCAATGAACTTTTTTCAAAAGCTAACTTAAAATTTAGAAATGGAAAATTAGAAGTATTTACGAGTGAAAAAATATTGGAATTGTAATTTTTGATAAGAACCCAAAAGGCAAATTTTGTCTTGCTATTAGAAATCAGGCAAACCGTTGTTGGGATCAACAACGACATTCATTTCCACTAGAATACACTAATGCTGTATTTGTTAATATTTAGCAAATTTATTTTATTAATGTATTTTCGTAATATCACACAGCTTAAACTGCTATCAACGTTTTATCATTCCACACAATTTAATTCCGCGAACTTACAAAGCAACTCTAATTTTGAGCAAAACACTTTCCAGATTAGAGTGGTTTACACAGCTGAATCTGTGTTTTATTCTCTTCAATCAGAGTACTTTCAACTTACCAAACAACTGATAAGTGAATAAAACGAAAAAAGTGAATAGAATGAAATGCGATACAGTGGTCAAACACATCAAGCGACGATCATAAACTGAAGGCGTCATATGAGATACCAACTTCAAGAGCTTTTGTACACTTTTCAAACTAAAGGAAATTGTAGAATAAATTGATAAACATTTTCAATTGGCTAAATAGATATGGTATAGATCTTTAATAGACGCCAAAAATAATACTCATTATTCCTTTCCGGCTAGGAATTAAGCCGG
This sequence comes from Holcocephala fusca, assembly GCA_001015215.1. Lineage (NCBI taxonomy): Eukaryota > Metazoa > Arthropoda > Insecta > Diptera > Asilidae > Holcocephala > Holcocephala fusca. The sequence goes on from JXPE01010418.1 coordinate 23,172, forward strand.
GTTTATTAACTCAACTCTCAACCGAGGAATAAACATTTAGAACGTGTGCCATTAAATTCATCCAAAACTCATTAACTCTTATGTAGAATTGGTAGCAACAGTACAGAACTGGTTGAGTTGACCGAATTCGAATGTCTGCAGTGAAAAATCCATAAACGTACTGACACAATCTGGGTCCAAATTGCAGGCACACTTCCAACAGCCCTATATTTATTTTTGGTATTATAATTTACAATTCATTCTCTGCTGGTCCCTTTTGTATTATTTTTCGGACTAACGCAGATCATTTTAGCTAATTAAAACTTCTGATGACGAACAAAATACCTATGAGTAGTAATTAACTTATCTTTAGCTGTTCAACCTAAACCAGCATACATCTTGCTACATGCATAACAAATTGATGACAGCTGTTCGATATAAACTCTTTCCATTGTTGAAAATGTTTAGAACATTGGCCGGAAATGTAATCGCACTGAGAAAAGACAATAGCTAAATATAGTACTGTTGAATATGTAAGTAAAAAATTAAGCATGAGATAATAGTAAATTGAAATTTAATCATGTATTAGAAGAATTTAATTATCAACAGTGCGTAATGTTGGTATATTTGAGTAGGCAAGTTAATATCAAAATGCTATTGAGATTGTGAAAACATTTCAGTACTTTCTGAAAGATTTTAAATAATTTTATATTTGACATTACTTTTTTGTATGTATGTTTTTTAATTACAAGGAAAGGTTCGCTCAAGCACTTTTAGATCATAAACAAGCTGTCAATAAGTTTTTGGAAATAAAAAAATTAAAATTAATAAAAAATGGAATTAAGCCAATCTCTAGACTTGCACGGCATTCGAATTGCACAATTTCAATTGAATACGATCCAAGGAGAGCAAATGTACTTTCACTCATACAACATTGAATTTTACTTCAACAGGTCGGATTAGACAAGAGCAAAAATTATATCAACTATACTGAATTAAGTGAAAATGAATTTGTAGAAATCTGAAACAGATTATGACGAAAGAGGTCTAACACTTATTGTGAATACAATAGATAAAGGACTTCCAATGACTAAAGAACTAGGTAATTTCTTTGTTTAAAATGAACTTGAAGAGAAGCATCAAATTTGCAAAAAAAAAAAAAAATTTTACAACAGCTCACCTTTGTCATATCAGGAAATTTATAAGGGTCTGTGTAAAGGATTTGAGTCAATTTTTGATTGTGAATTTATTAAAACAGACCCTGTCATACCTCTGGAAAATGAATTATAATAAGCCCTTAACCTGAGCTAACTAGCAGCCGAAGTGATGTCGAAGTGATGAATTTTTATTTGAAAATATGTACACGATTTTTATTTTACTAAAAATAGATAAAACTGTTTCATATGGGTTTGTCAAACTTATTACAAGGACATGAAATTTTTTCAACACAATTAGTGATTCGAATTGCATGATTTCAACTTACACAGGAATTTCGGGAAACCAATCTACCGTGTAAATCGAGGGTTATGTGCACTCGTAAAGTGAAAATTATAAATTAAAAAGTGAATGAAGAAATTACTGCGCTCTTGCTTCATTCAATTTGTATACAGGAATTCCACTAACGTGGTACTTAAGTTACCCGAAAATTGTGGCATTCCCTCAAGTTCTACAGTTTTTTATTAAAAGGAACACAATAATAATGATGTTCATGTATTTGTTTAAGCTAGCTACTATATATGCAGAATCCTGTTGTTTCCTGCTTTCAAAATGCACTTTAGTTTTTACCAATTTTTTTTTTTTTTTTATATGAAAAATTTCTTAACACAACTGCTTTCGTTCGAAAACACCATAGGTTCCATAGTACCTTGTTATGTTGCTTCAACAACTGATGAAATATTTTATCTCATATCCTTATCTGAAGTTTTCCATTTTAGTTATAGTCCATCCTAGAGTAAGCTGTGCTTTCCATAGAAACTTTACTAAACGTATGTTCATTTCTTTAATTATGAAATTCTTAACTGCGTTCTTAGCAAGTTCCTTTTTTATATTTCTCATACTACCCCTGACAAATTTGTTGAAGTTAAAGCTATTAGTGTATTTTCAATAGTTAGCAATTTTGATATATTCTGACATAAAAAAAACCATGAATGATTTAATTATCTAAATTTAAGGAAATCAGGTAATAATTTTTATATTACAACAATACCAAAAAAATAACTTAAATTTAACAAAAAAAGAATATTCATATGAATTGTCAGGAGCCGACAGTTTGTTAATAGAGCTTCGAGCTAACCAAATAATTTACCTAATAAATTGAAGAAGTACGAGTATATCAAACTCTGAGTGAAATGTTACTTCTATTTACTGAATCATTGTTTGAAACTCAAAACTTGAAACGTCCAGTAACGAGGACAACATTAACTAATTTTATTGAGTTAAAATTTAGTAAATTAATTGTGAATAGGCAGGTCTATTTGCCTTAATATGAGACTCAACTCAAAGATTATTTATGAATTGTATAAAGCATGTATTAGATAAAGCACTCCGGGTCTGAAAAATTAATCGCTAGTAAATTGGTCGCGAGCATATTTTATCGCCAAACAATACATGTAATATGTGAACGAAAGCTAGATCATCTCTTTTAAAAGTCCAGTAGATCGATAGTTAGCAGTCAATCAAAATCAACAGAGCAGTATGGTCAGTCAAGAAGCTGTAGACTAGCAACACCATTAAAAGTTGATAAGTGACTATAGCCTTTGTGGTTTAGCTACTCAGATGTTATCATTTTTGCATGAAATGCAATCAATTGTTAGTTATACTCTTAGGTCTCATCAACTAGTAAGTTGTGAATTATTAATTAAACTGAATGCTTTTAATTACTGAAAACTTCGCAAGCAATTTATATGAACTTAAAAGTAGAGTTTTTATGTAGACTTTATTTAAAAATCAAATGAAATGTATAGTGAAAGCTACATGCTAGGTTCACATTTCCTAAAAATACATGTTACTTCTTAAAATAGTAATTAAGTAGGTATATGCTTATACACTTTCGGAATTCTACGAGCTCTGACGGGATAGTGTTCAAGTTTAGTAAGTTTTGTGTTTTAGTATTTACGTGTATATGGATCAGTTGCGTGGGAGTAGAAATTGCTGATTAAGTAAATTATTAAGCAACCACCTATTTAATATTGTAGTAAATATAGTAGATAGATAGATAGCAGAGTTTATAATCTCTCAGAATCAGAATATTTTTCAGTTTGTGGGGACATGACGGAGTAGTTTAAGAAATCAAAAACAGGAGTACGTAAATCGTGTTCTACTGAAAATATATTTTATAAAGGTAAGCAACATGAAAAAAAATTCATTAAAAATGTTAAAACTACCGAAAAACTAAATGTGCGGCTCGAGTTACTGTGATAGACAAAATTATCATAGAAATATGTAGAGAACATAATTATTGTGAAAGGCCAGCTAGAGTTAAGGGAACATTTTCTTGATACAATTCGTACTTACCCAGGAGCAAGAAGAAGAAGAAGATGTTAGCATTCTGAACTCTTTTATATTACACTCAATTTTACTTTTACGCGATAGATACGCTCCCAACAAATTCGCATAAAAACAATCGTGTAAAAAAGGTATGACATTCATATAAAAGTAGGGGGGGATTGGCTACATGTTTGAAGAATCACCTAATATAACTTGATCAAAGTACATCTATCCCTCGATTTACATGATTTTTGATTTCAAAGTTCTATTTCTCAAAATGTCATCTAATAGACTCGCAACATACAAATGTATCATACAAATTGAGATCTTGTTTCTCCTAATACAATTTCGTTAATTCAAATTTAAAATCAAGAGATTATTTTTGCTTTTAAGGCTGACTATATTAAACAAAACTTTATAGATGTTTCAAATGATGTTCAATATTTTGATCAATATTGGAATATTCTTTTATATATAAAACATGCAAAAATTTAGATTTTTTAATTTTTCACTATTTTTATTAAAATAATAGCTCATTACAATTACACCATATGTGAAAAATTACATCATTTAAATGTCTACCTTGACCACGTCTACAGGCTGTTATACGAAAATCAAAATTTTCAAAGACTTGCTGACACATTCCAAATGTTGTGTTTCAGCTCTGGAATTGTTGGTAGCGTTTTTGGCTTATTCACATAGACTTTACTTTTCATATAAACCCACAAAAAGTAGTCTAATGAAGTTAGATCGCATGATCTAGATGGCCTGTGACTAGTTTATGTCACCATTTCCTGAAATTAACCGATTGGGAAATGGGAAACTTAGATCTCAATAACAACAATGCAATGATTTCCTGTGTTGTGTGACTTGTGGCTCCATTCCGTTGAAACTAAAGATGATCTATGTCTATTTCTTCAACCTTAGGGCACAAAAAATCTTCAATCAGTTGTCCATAGTGTGTCCATTGACAGTAACATCTTTTTCATTTTCATGTTCCAAAAAAAACAGGCCAATGATTCGCCCAGCCCACAGTCCAAAAACTACACCAAACTGTACATTTTTCATTTTTGCGGATGTAATGATTTTTCTGAAATTATTCGAGGGTCGAGGGTTTTCTTCTTCTAAGTGGCAGCAACACTTTAAAACTTTGTGCAACCGCAGCAACATTCTCAACATTTAGGTGTGCCTTTTAAAAGACCCTATATTTACCACATGTTACTTGATAACATTTCCGAATTGTCACTATCTCAGTTTTTGTTTTATTGTGTGATCATTTTCTATAGTAATTAGTTCTCCAGCAGATTTAACAATTAAAAAAGAAAACTAGTCTGGGGTGATTTTCAAGTATGAGACCTAAACTGTAACTTTTCTTAAAACTATTTCGTGAAATTAATTATATTTTACTAATTATACAAATTACCAATATTCTTCACAAATTTATTTATAAGGCAGCAGCATCCATCATAAAATAATAATAAAAAATTTCTAGCTGGAAAGGATGATAAATTAATATTACTTACTTTCAATACTCTAGCTATGCACATCAATTTGAGAAAATTTTATTTTCCCTTTATTGATATTTTCTTAGAAAAATTATTATTGAGCAGGTACATTCTTATCACCTACCCCATTACTCAATGATCAGGGGTCTCTCTCATAAATGAAACAATATACATGGAGCAACTATTCTGTCCTAACGAGACGTGGACGAAACATGGATTAATTTCAACACTCCTTCTGCGGTTGCTCTCTTCAAGGAACAATTAAGACAGCGGATTTCTCCGGGTGAAAATCCACCAAAGAAGACTAAAGTAGGTCTGACGTCCAACAAACTCATGCCTACAGTTTTTGTATTTACTCGGTGTTATTAACATCGATTACGTTGAAAAGGATAAAATAATCACCGGCGAATATTACGGAAACTCACAGCTTTTGTACAAATTTGATATTGATTTGAAGTAAAGGGTGTTCCAACAAGGAGGATAGATGTTAACTGTAAATTAAAAAGCGATGGCGTTACTATTTAATAAAAACTTTATTGAAATATGTTTATAGGTTCATGGCAATTAAGTATGAAAAATAATATCTGCCAAATATTCGCCGCGGCTCTGCCGGTACATCTTTACCCGATCGTCTAAATTTTTAATGACATCACGGCATAATTGCTCCTCTTTCTCGCCGATATGGCTTTTAACTTCATTCTTAATATCCTGAATAGTGACTGGTTTGTTGGCATACACTTTACTT
>JXPE01010535.1:0-11715 GCA_001015215.1 Holcocephala fusca
ACATCCACCCTCACCGGCTAACGAGGAGAACCTCTTCCTTTAAAAATACATGTAACGAAGCCCTTTACTCGTGTCCAATAAGCTCGGGTAGCCTAACTACACGTTTTATNAATGTAAAGGTAATGCCAACAAACCATGTACACCCATAAAGTACATGTACAACAACAACAGGCAATAGTTAGTTCTACGTTTCGTTTATGGCTTTCGCCCTACGCAACGGCACTGAGTGCGAGATTGAATTAACTATCAATCACACTCCTTAGGAATAAGTTCAAAAGTACAGTCTAAATCAAGTATATTGCTTAATTTCTCACTGCTTGTAGCGAGGCCTATCTAAACTTCTTCCCGATCTATGGGTCTTGGTCCCCGAGTTGAAAACGCAACTCCACGTCGAGCCGAAGCTCATACCTGCGATTTGGGCACAACCACCACGAAGCTCCCATAACAAGGGGCCTACCTCAAAGTCAGGCGAACCCATAAAGGACATAAGGAGTAGGCCTTACAACCTACAAGCCGTGTCTTGTCTGTTCGGAAGCTGGTTAAACTAAGCCTAGTGCGTGTGCCTATGTCGGTCAGTTTAAGTATACGAAAATCCGAGGAGTAAGTTGGCCCAATCACACAAATACTGCAAGTGTAAGGATGATACCTATCAATGGAATTAAACTCGCAGGAGTTGTGGAGCTAGATGTGTACTGCTATATCAGCTTCTTTCATCTTCGGATGGCTTTGGTACAAAGCAAAAGCTATACACCAAAGTAAAAAAGAACCTATATACGTGTTTCATCAAGACAATTCACGGGTGCATACGTGTGTAGCCGGCATAGCAAAAACTCATAAATTGGGGTATAAATTGCTACTGCTAGATCATCACTGAAATAAACGCCTATTTTGAGGGTCTAAAGAAAATAAAATTATTTTGAAAAACTTTTATGTGGAAAACTAGAAAGAGTAAATTATGACTTTTCATTACACTGATTTCTTTTTATAGGATTCGCTCTCAGTATAGTTAAGAAGAAATAATTTTTTGATACTTAAAATCGATAAATGTTTCAAATTAGGTGAGATTTAAGTGTTTTTTGAGTTGCCTTTGATAAGTTTGCAAGTAATTGTAGCTACGTAAATTGGGCTATACAAGTCAAACAATTCTCGGAAACTATCAAGTTACTTACATCCAAAAAGTAAAGATTATAAATTATTTTTGAGCTCTGGGTAGAAAGAGTCATTTATCCTTGGACGAAAAAATCTGAAATATTAAAGAAATAGACCTTAACCTACAATCCCTGACTCGTCGCTACTAAAACTCATTAAGCTTAGTTTTGACATAAATACTTTGGGCTACGAGTGTAGATATACGATGATCCAGGGGATAGAGTTCCCATTAAGCGTAGTACCTGCTGTGGTACACATGCTGCTTATTATTGAAGTTAAATTCCTGGAGATTGTGGCGTAGCTAGATTGTGATAATAATTTCAAGTTTAACACCTAAAACCTAATAAAATGTCATAGAAAATGTTGAAGAAAGAACCCACATTTTTTAACAGGAAAATGATTTAAGGACTAAAAAATATTCATTAATTTGTATTTTACTTTTTAAAAGGTTTGTTNATTATTATTGAAGTTGAATTCCTGGAGATTGTGGCGTAGCTAGATTGTGATAATAATTTCAAGTTTAACACCTAAAACCTAATGAAATGTCATAGAAAATGTTGAAGAAAGAACCCACATTTTTTAACAGGAAAATGATTTAAGGACTAAAAAATATTCATTAATTTGTATTTTACTTTTTAAAAGGTTTGTTGGACTTTTCTTGGTTGGTGAAATAGATTTTATAGTAAAGCACAGGCAATTTGAAATTATAATCGGACAGGCTCTATAACTATTCTAAGATCCAAAATTGTACTTTCCAAGTAAGGCTGCGCTTTATATATTTTGTTATTATAGCCACTGCGTTGGATGTGGAATGAGCGCTCCTAAAGCCGAACTGAATATGCGGAATTACTTAGGATGTTAATTAGTTAAATTATAAGATTAGATGGTATGGACTACACTGTAGCGCATAAGAAATTGTTAAACAATAAAATAAAATAAAAAAAAAAGATTAAATAGAGAAAATTTTCAGAATATTAGCTTTTGGTGACAACATTCGCATTATACGAGTAGTAAATAAAGCTAAGTGAGCTTTAGAATCTGTAAAAAAAGACAAAAACACATGGGCAGGTCTAATCTTAAATACTGGAAATTTACTCAATATTTTAACATTGTTTTGTTTTCTTTTTAACATCATTTTAGGATTATAATGGATATTTGTGTGGATGCCTTACTAAGAAATTTCACCGATAGAAGGTTCCTCTAAGTTTAAAGGCGACGTGCTTGAGAGTGGCTCCATTTACCTGACTTTGAACTGGTTTTTTTGGCCATGACTAAAAATTTATCTTTATTTATTTACCAGACAACATAGAGGGGGCTTGTTTCGAAAATATAGCAAATTGGAATGAGCTACAGCATACCGTAGATACTTAAAAAAATCAGTGAAACAGGGCACAAAACACGCTCTAGAGCAAATGACCCATTAGAAACTTCGGACCATAGTAGTTGGATAAAATAGATGATAAAGTAAGTTACTTCTATTTTCACTCTAACTTTCATATCTTATGGAAAATAAAAACGCGAAATTACGAGTACATAAACTTCCTAGCTAATGCTGAGTATCCCCTTTTTGAATGTGAGAGATGGTTCATTACAGATCATTGCTATTTGTGAATGGAAAAGAATCCTATCACTCTCTACATTAGAGATTTTTTACTGAAGGTAAAAAAATACCACATTTTATTCGACATTCGGTAAGTCTCACTCTCCATATTAATTTATGTGAACAGTTTAGATTAATTTCAATCCTCTCTCGCTATCCTTTGTCAAAGTAGTTTTATATTAACATATTAGAAAAATAAAACTGGTACTCACTATAATGAGCATAACTATAGTTGCTGGTACCCCAAATGGAAAAAAGTTTGGAGTGCAAAAGGTTAATGTGTCGAGTCATCATTTTAACTTCCCTTTTCCTAGAAACAAATCTCAACATAAATTTGGTGGATATTACATGCTCTCTTAATTTGGAATCTGGAAGCATCAACTCCCAATTGTTGATACAAGTCAGAAATATAATAAAGTCTCAGAGATNCGAAAATATAAAAAAGTCTCAGGGATCATTACTTATCAATTCAGTCTAATACGCATTGAAGTCAATCTAGTTAAGATATAAAATAAAATAGGAAAAAAGGTGACATTTGCATTGTTAAAGGAAAGAAATTTGAGTTATGTAAAAATTGCCGAAATTGTGAGAAAATCCAAAGTGGTGAATTTTGCCAAAATGCAGAAATATTCAATTGAATTCAGACTGGTCACTGAGAATAAACGCTAAAATTGTCCTAGACCAAGGAAAATAACAATGAGAACGGGTNATGGAAAAAAGTTTGGAGTGCAAAAGGTTAATGTGTCGAGTCATCATTTTAACTTCCCTTTTCCTAGAAACAAATCTCAACATAAATTTGGTGGATATTACATGCTCTCTTAATTTGGAATCTGGAAGCATCAACTCCCAATTGTTGATACAAGTCCGAAAATATAAAAAAGTCTCAGGGATCATTACTTATCAATTCAGTCTAATACGCATTGAAGTCAATCTAGTTAAGATATAAAATAAAATAGGAAAAAAGGTGACATTTGCATTGTTAAAGGAAAGAAATTTGAGTTATGTAAAAATTGCCGAAATTGTGAGAAAATCCAAAGTGGTGAATTTTGCCAAAATGCAGAAATATTCAATTGAATTCAGACTGGTCACTGAGAATAAACGCTAAAATTGTCCTAGACCAAGGAAAATAACAATGAGAACGGGTAGAGAAATTGATAAGAAAGTTTTACTGGAGTATGAAAAATCGGCTAGGCGCATTTAGGTTTATGGAACGAAATTGGACAAAATTACAAATAAGCTATGGGTTTAATTATTGGCATATGTTATGTTAAAAATAGTCTCGTAAAACTTGTTTTTATTAACTGCGATTTTCTAAAAAGATTCTCTTTTGACAAATCCCAAATAACGAATTACGAATAATTGAGGCCATAAAATTCATTTGGAGAAGTTCTTCAAAAGATATTCAGAGGATTGTATTGTTCCAACATTGACACATTCGCCATATGTTATGACCTGGAGTTGCATTTTAGCTTAAGGACCAGGTTCCATTTATTTCATAGATGGAATAATACACTCCAGCCAGTACACCAATGTTTTGAGAAATGTTCTTCTACCATATATGGATACCCTCGAAAATCATAAGGAGGAATATATCTTTATACATGATAATGCTTCATGTCACACGTTAACAGCCAGTATTGGTTTGTTTTGAATTTCTTGGATTGGAACTTCTAATTTGGCCTGGAAATTCCCCTAATTGGATTGCAGTTCAGTTGAGAACTGTTGGCTCCGTTTAAAATAAAAGGTGTATAGCTGGAAAAACGACATCATAATTGACTAAAAAAATCATTTTGAAGAAACTTACAAACACAACAAAGGAATCAAAGTCATAATAAAAACATGTTTTCAAAGCCTTCGTTTTTCAAGACTTTAACATAGGTCGAATTGTCCAATTTCGATCAAATAGATAGCGTTTTGTTTTATAATTTTTTATCATTTTAAAGACAAGTTCAGAATAATTTTTTGATAGNGTTCAGAATAATTTTCTGATAGAAACTCTGATCCTTGGCAAAAAAACTCGACTAAGAATCTTCATAATTTTTTATTCATGATAATTTCTTATCACTAATAAAGTTNGTTTGGACTGTAAGGCGGATTTATTTAAAACTCCTAATTAAGATGTGTATCTAGCGTGACCCTAACTGAACAGAACACCTCTCCAGTTGACCAATCGGGCGATTTTTAATCAATCGCTGGCTTCATATGGCTCAATTGTAGACGGTAGAGGTCCGAATTTAGTGTTTGGCTATATAGAAACAGCTCATAGTAGATGATTTCGTTCCAGTCCAGTTTCTTTGCACAACAAAACCATTCGTTTAAGAAATGAGTCGATTTGGGTCTTCTCGATCGACTTTCTTTTTGAATCTAATATTTTTTTCAGTCCTTTCTGATTAATTGTTTTTTTGTTTTTGTTTTTTAAAATGGTATTTATTTTGAAAAACGTTATAATTTTTTTACTTAAAATTTATGTGCTTACATCTAGTTTTCGTTTAATATTATATATACTTATAATTTACCTAAACTATTACATTTTGTTTTAATTTTATTTCTCTTAATTAAAATTGTATGTTCTAGGGTAGGTCCTAGAACGTATTTTGAAGGATGTCGGGTTAANTTTCTGATTAATTGTGTATTTGTCAAAACTAGAAGAGACTCTGTGCGCATCTATTCCATCTATTCACACTATTCAAAACAGTGATGATATTTTCTAATCACATTTTGTTTTTGTGAGAAATTATTATTCACCATCTCAACTTATTCAATTCGCACTTTGGAATATTTGGATTTCATTTATCTAAGGAGTGAGTAATTCCATATTTTTTGGAAGTCTGATTTTATAAAATAATTTAATTTTTCTCTTTCTTAGAGAAAATGAAAGAAATTATTTTGATTTTTACAATGATCAAAAATTATTTAATTTATTTGCATCGATAAAATGCACAAGACTACGAAAATGACCATTAAAACTTTCACGTTTTGATTGTTTTCTAATAAAGAGATTGGTTGCCACTGGGAAATTTTTACTCAAATAATGGATGAGAGAAAGAGTTCGATATCAAACTACGTTTTAAGCCTCACTTTGTTAAAAAAAATTATTTAAATCGCATAATTCTGTGAAAATAAGTTAAAATTTGTGAAGTTTGCGGAGACGATGCTGGAACTAAAAAAACAGCAGTAAAGTGGTTTGCTCGCTTTCATTCTGAAAATTTTTATATTAAAGATGCATTTAGTTCCAATCTATCAATCGTTGAAATAGTCGATGAAATCTTGGAAGAAATTTAACAAGATCACTCAACAAAAACTGAAAGAGCTTGACTGGGAAGTTTGAATGCATCCACCGTATAGTCCAATCCTTGTACCATTATGCTACNGTTTGCTCGCTTTCATTCTGAAAATTTTTATATTAAAGATGCATTTAGTTCCAATCTATCAATCGTTGAAATAGTCGATGAAATCTTGGAAGAAATTTAACAAGATCACTCAACAAAAACTGAAAAAGCTTGGCTGGGAAGTTTGAATGCATCCACCGTATAGTCCAATCCTTGTACCATTATGCTACTATTTGTCCCGATCCACGTAGAACAATCTTAATAGATTTACTTTAATTTAAAAAGGGCCTATGAAAATGAGTTGTCTCGTTTTTCCATCTCTAAACCATTAGAGTTCTACACTGATGATCCCATCGGTTTTTCTTGAAAAAAGCCAAAAAGCCATCTATCAAATGGCATATATTTATTTGGTTTAATAAAGTTCTTTTGAAATATAAGAAAAATTTGTTTAATTTATACTTAATTTTGTTACTGAGCTATTTTTCCCATCCATCACTACTAAATCTCTGAGCAAACCTAAATAAATAAGTAAAGAAATTAAGTAGTGGCTTGTAAGTAAAACTGTTCTTTCCGTTTAGGTGAAATGGTAAAATGGTTCTGAAGGAGCATCCAATTTTGTAAGTGATTGCTCTCTAGGGAAAAGGCAAACATCAACTTAGACTAATCTGTTGATGTTCTAAAAATGAAGCTTTTATTGTGTGACATTTACATGTGAATATTAAATAAGTCTAAGAACTAATTTAGCAATTTTTCTGATAACGAAGGAATTGGATGTAGGTGGACCTCATAGATCTATAGAAGACCTGAAATATTGGTTTCACCTGCTTTCAGCAGCACTCGTGGAATGCTTTATGTTTGTCAACTTAAAAATGATACAAATTTAATAATTGCTTGTTTTCCTAAAAACTTAAAATAGATTACTACTAGTTTCATGAGTCAAACTACTTCATACTGCAATTCTTTAAAATCTTCAATTTTTATTTATATCCTCTTTCGAATAGAACTTTTTCTGATATTGAGCCCTTGGCTTTGGATAGAAATAATACTATAGCAGTTTAAAATGTGCGACATACCACAACTAGATTGGCAGCTCTTATCTTATTCTAATGGAAGGAAGCATTGGGCGTATTTAAAACTTTTCCGTCATGGTATACAATACAAGAAAGGACACCAAATAGGTTGAGTCTTGTAACAAATAAGTAAAATTCAATATTCTGAAATACTCACAGAATTCTTCTGATATTTTGCTTGGAAAATAAAATCCTTACAAAAGTACTTTGGAATTTTTGAGGTTTTTTTTTCATAATTTTTCTTCTGAGCGTTTTTAATGAACATACCATTGAAATCTTATTTTGACCAATTTTCCTGTAAAGCTTTTCAATTCGAAGAGAAAATTTAAATTTGAAATGTTCGCATTTCTAATGTATTGAATAGCCTTTTCAAATACACTCTTCTGCTCTTATTTATTACTTAATTTAGGAACCCAATACTTATCAGTTATGTGAATAGTTTTGTTACATTCATCCCGATATTCATAATTTACATCTCGAACAATGAAACTTCAGCTTATTATGATGTAGTTGAAACGATTGATACGTGTAGTTCTTTGATGGTGTTTAAGAAGTGAGAGCCTAAGTCGAGTTCTGCTTTCAAATTTACGTTTTGTTTTTGAAACAATTTTTGTAACAGATCAACTCTTCGAACCTTTTCAGAGATGATAGATGATTCTGGAAGAAACTAATTTTAGATTAAAGCAATCTATACAGGGTCGTTTCGGATTCACGAATGGAAGTAGTGATTATATGAATTCGACACTTACTCGTTTTCAATTTTAGCTACTAAATTTCTTCTTGTTTTTACAGTAGCTACCTTCATTAGAGATTGATTTTATAGATTAATTATAAGCCCTCATTCATCGATGATAATAATTTTGGGTGTCTTTTTATCAGCCGTGTTAAATTTAAAAAGAAAGTTTTTTNGCTTTCAAATTTACGTTTTGTTTTTGAAACAATTTTTGTAACAGATCAACTCTTCGAACCTTTTCAGAGATGATAGATAATTCTGGAAGAAACTAATTTTAGATTAAAGCAATCTATACAGGGTCGTTTCGGATTCACGAATGGAAGTAGTGATTATATGAATTCGACACTTACTCGTTTTCAATTTTAGCTACTAAATTTCTTCTTATTTTTACAGTAGTTACCTTCATTAGAGATTGATTTTATAGATTAATTATAAGCCCTCATTCATCGATGATAATAATTTTGGGTGTCTTTTTATCAGCCGTGTTAAATTTAAAAAGAAAGTTTTTTAATGTCGTTCATTACTAGAAAAGGTGTGAAGTTCTCCTATTTAAAAAATAAACCAGTTAAAATTTGTTTTTTTTTTTATCAAAAATCACAATTAATAAAAATTTACCTGATAACATTGAAAACTTAAAAAGTATAACGAACTTTTTTTTCCTTGATGTATTTGCCAAACTCTGCAGGCCGGGACAAGTGCAATGTGACTCAAAAATAGCAAATAAGCACAAGTCACGACCTACATAAGATGACTTTTATAATATAAAATTTATTTTTAAGTAATCTAATTACTAAATTATTTTTACTTTTACAAATGCAAATAAATTTGTTTTTTTACTTACTTTCAAGTTTTTCTTTTCAAGCAATCTCGATATTCCTCAAAGCTCAATGTGTGACCCTCTGCTATTTTATCAATAAAAATGTTGACGGCCTTCTGTTGAAATTGTTTGCAATAATTAGATAGCCAAAATTATAATAGTATATGCACAGAGTTATAGTTGCAAATTTTTAAGATGCTCCTTCAAAGTAATACTTTAAGTCTATTTATTTTCACTAGAGCATTAGCAAATCCCTTACTCACGATGCCAGTATATTCTCACATTAAGTAAGTGCTCGTCATCCAAGGACCATCAGTAATTGAATAATGTTTTTTGTTTTCATTGATTTTTTTTAGCTACGAATCAAATTTTCTTCCTATTGTAATATCAAAGAAAAGAAGCTTGTATTTTTATTAGTTAAATTAGTTGATTATTAGATCAGAATTTATTTATCGACGTTTGTTTTCGGCATAATATTTTGCCAACAATTTAAAACAAATTTTCTTTGAACTTATTAAAGCTAGCTTGGATTTCATGACATTAACATTTGGTTCTATAAAATATGACTTATTTATTTCTTTCCTGTGCTGCTACGATCAAAAAGCCAAGAAATCTACATGACCTGTTTTCAAGTTTATAATAAAATTTCAATTATTTTTGCAAGTTTTATTAAAAATAATTTTCTTAAATTCGCATTTGATTTAAAATGAAAAAAAAATAGTTAAAGAGAACATTGTAACGAAACTCACACGGCTTGTGGGCTTAAAGATCAAATCTTGAAAGGTTTGACATTTTTAGAAGATATTTTGCTATGTTAATTACAACGCAATTCGCACGAACTCTTTTAAGATTGTAATCCTTTTAAAGATTAGCAATCTTAAAGCACTTCTACTATATGCAATTAGTGCAAAAGGTAGCAATCAAATGTTGTAAAAATGTCACTAAAAAAAAAAACTTACAAATTTAAGTTCTTACTAAAAACAAATTGTAAGTCGTGAAGGAATTTAAGTATGGGTGTGAAGAGTAGTTAGAACGATAGCTAACGTTATTTAACTTTTTCTAAATTAAATGCAATGCATTTTGTAAGAAAATCCGAGTAATTAGAATCGAATTCAATAGATTTTAGACTTTCATGTAGTACAGAATCAATTCATTCTTGGTAATGGAAGTCATCGAAGTTCAAAACTGACTACAATTTATTGAAGATTTAGAGACAAGTTTTTCCACTAGGAATAGAGTGAATAGAAAGGAATGTGAAAATTTATTCTCTCCAAGTAATACAAAAATATAATTCTAAATAAAGAAACTAAACTTAACATAATGCAAAAAACAATAACAGAAAGGTCAAATGAAAGAACGTTTTTACAATCGCTTTAAACTTCTGTAAATAAATTTGATGTCCTTGCATGTTGTCGTTATTCGGCCAGTACGTAAATCAGCATAGTAATTTTATTTAAGTTTGGGCAATTTTTAATGAAGAAAATTTTAATCGATACTAAACGCACTTTTAATTAAAATTCTTCCAATATTCCAAATCATGAACGCTATATGAAAGTTTTTCCAAACGATTCCTTGAAACTTTTTTGAAAACCTCTGGTAGAAAAAATGCACTTTAATAAGTGCAATGGTTGAATTTAAAAAGTAAATCAAAAGAAGAAATTCATGTTAATACTTTTATATGAAATCTAAATTTGGATTGTGGGGAACATGTCTTAAAACAAAACAAAACAAAATAGAGAGTAAGCTTTGGAAGATTTTCATTAAAGATTTCAAATTTATTTCGAATCTTCTAATCAGTTTTGTAACAAATGAACCTATTAGACTTCTAGAAATACTCAAAATATTTTAACGAAGTGTAAATTTTTCAAAAAATTAGAAAATTATTCGTAAAATGTATAAACTTTTAATACTTCAAGATTTAATTCATTAAAGAACATGCAAAATTATTGTAAGCAATTTTTCAGTACGAGCAACGAATTTCAATAAAAGTGACACAACAAGATTTCACCAAGCCAACATTTTGATAATAAATTTAAATTATTTGCAATCATTTTTGAACCGTGTTTTGATCCATGATGAAATAATGAAGATTAACGTTTTAAATGCCACTTAAAATTCTGGATCAATGAAAGCTTGTTACGTCGCTCTTAATGAAAGATCCTTTTCATCTTTTGGAGTTTTGAAGTTTTGGAATTTTTGTTTTACATTTTTACAGCATAGGAGAGTTTCATTTTTTCAAGTTCCTAATAAAGTTACAGCGGATGGCTCTCTAATCATCGGTTTTGTATCCTATTTTACTACTTTTCAAGGGAAAATAATGAACATTTTCCGCTATTATATATTTAAAAGTAGTATAAGTCCATTTTTAGCAAAAAATGAGCTAACGATAATTTTAATAAGTTATAGATATCCTCCATTTCTATTTATAATCACACGATTTCTTGATAAACTGATCAAAAAAATTTTAACTAAAAATGTTATCAGAGAAATGATTTTTTNGTTATGAACTAAAAATGTTATCAGAGAAATGATTTTTTTGATAGTGAATATGTCCATTTCTAATAATCAGACTTTTAAATATTGAAAAAGGAAGTATTGGAGTATCTAAAAAGTTCTTTATAGAAACATTTAATTATGCTATACGAGGTCGGCATAGGGGTTTCAAATCAAAGATAAAAACAAAACAAAAAAATAATTAAATAGAAAAATGAATAAATCTTACAAAAAGAGTGATGAAAATATATTCGCTGACTAAAAAAATATTTTCAAAGTTTTCCATGCGCTCTTATCATCCAGGAAGAAAATAATTGAATCTTAAATTGAATTTAAGAAAAATGTGCAACTTATATGTCGAAAAATACAAAGTGAACCATAAGAGATTTCTCATGGAATAAATTTATGTGAAAACATTTTTAAGAAAGTTTTTAATTTCGGCTTTTATCATCCACAAAAAAACACCTGTCAAAAATTTGATTCATTAATATGAAGATTAAAGTTATCTCTGTAGAGACTCTGTA
>JXPE01010692.1:6022-16588 GCA_001015215.1 Holcocephala fusca
GTGGCCAATTCACATAATATTCGTAAGATATTAACATAGTGGCTGAGAAGTAAGTCTACTAGAAATGACATAGAACCGATACTGAAGACTTTTGGGAAAATGTGTCATTATTTCTGCATCCAACGTAGAAAAATGATGACGGTAAAGTCGTACTTCATAGTATTTGATATAATTTCGTCAAAAAAAACTCGGGTGAACATGCATAGTCCTCTATTTTTGGTTAACACTAATTGTCCATATATTTCACAAATCAATATTCTCAACTTGTTCGAAATATTTTCGCCTCCTCCTGAACTGTACCAATCTATTATAATCTTTTTAGAAAGGCTAGAGAATCTCGGCTTTCAAGGAATTTGGAAAGGATGAAAAGGCAAGTTTTTTATCTATAGAAAAAAATAATATTTTCCATAGAAAAATGTTGGACAATGTTAAATTGTAGAAAATGGAAATTATTTTATTAATTAAAAATATGCACTTTTTAATTTCCACCTGGAAGTTGGAAATTTTATATGAAGTACTGTTGAGATTAAAAAACAAGTCTTCTTAAGGTTTTCATTGTCAGCGATATAAAAAAATGTGAAAACAGCTTGTAAAAGTGGAAAAGAAAATGTATTTAAAAAAAAGGATTTCACAGGATTCAAATCCCATTCGGTCAAAAAATAGTAAACATTACTGTGCACTGTCTAAGGACGACATGATATCAAAATTTTAGTACAAAATAATTTAATTGTGAGAAGAATTACAGCAGAATTTTGGGACAACTAATTTTTTTAAGAAGAAACAGATTGTTGGAGATTTCCCTCACTACATCGCTAAATAATTTTTGAACTTATCATTTCTGAAAATTTTCAATAAAAGTATTTTCAATAATTGTGAATTTACAACTGACTCTGAAAAATACAACGTAGACACAAAATCCTGAATCAATGAGGCTTCTACTATATAAAATATATTATGGCTAGAAATTTCAAAAGGACTAACGACTAAGGTTTTTCTTTACAAAAGCATAAAAATTTTCCTCTCTTAATATGGCGATTGATAATGGTTGATCGTACAACCTTCAAGTTTATAAGCAAGATCTCCTTTGGGATTGGATCACTTTGACGTTGACCCTGATATAAAGCCGAACTTCTTATTGGTCCAAACTATCACAACCCAAGAAATACCTTTTTGCTTGATAGAAAACTGCCATTAGACGCAAAGTGTTCGTGTTTGGCAAATGTTGAAGATTGATGGCACATTTTTTGTAAATGCCGCTTGAATAGCACAGGAGGATATGAAAAAAAAATTTTAAGACTGATAGTTACAAGAAACTTAAGGAATTTTCGAATAATGCTTTCAGCGATATATGTAAAAGCATCTGAGCCAAAGTATAGATGTATGATGGTACGAATTTTTTCTTGTGTTTATGTTCTTTCTTTTTTTCTATCTTTTCAGGTTCTGCCTTAATTTCCCATCTTTTCTGAGCCATCGGTCTTGAGTTGTATTGAGTTGAACTAAAAGTGGTCGCCATATGACAGCGAGAAACCTAAATCTTGCAACATGATATCAGGAATCCGGAAACAGAGAAATCTGGGTACAGATTACACTATTCCATCTAACAACTTAAGTATCTCCTCTATTGGGACTAGTCTCCTAGTGGATGGTTGTGGTTTCGTGTACTTAACTCTTTTCAGTCTGGAATTGCAATCATCCTTTTATAATATCTGTCCAAAATTATTTCCTGCACTTAGTGCTGTTGAGAGAGGCAAAATCCATGTCTTAATATTGAAAAGAATCTCTGTCTCAATATCATGTAAGTATTGATTGAAAATATTCAAAAACATTAAAGGAAATAAAACAATTTCGCTAAGACATATTCCTTTATGAAGAAATTATTTTTGTATTGACCATGAATTTAAAATCATTAAAAATTATCTAATGGTAAGAAATTCATTTTTATGATTTTAGTTTTTACCTCAAAGCTCTTCTATTTTATGTTCAACAGCAAGTCAATAAGTGAAACTCTATGAAAATCTTTAACCATCAGCTTAAAGGTCACATAAATTGCTAGCTATTTTCTTAATAGCAGTAGTGAAAAGAAAATCCTAAAAGTGAACTCTTACAAAACCAATCCATCATTTTGGAGCTTATTTTTCATTTCTTTTATATTTTTTTGTAGCTTTCAAACTTAATGCAATCATAAATAAAAGGAAAGCACATTTTCTTGGTGAAAACCAGAAGGATTTTGAGTAGTCTTCTCTTAAAGACATGTTTCCATCTATTTTTTGCTAGAAATTTGATAAATTTCAGAAATACACAAAGATTTAAAAATGCATTTTGATGTTATTTCAATGAAAATACGTCACTTGAAGGATATTCTCATATTATAAATTTTACCCTTGACTGATAAATAGTTTAGGGAAAGATACTTTTGAATAGGTTTTCCTTATTGAAAGGTAAAAAAAAACATAAATGTATTCAATCGAATGAAATTTATTGTTCTGGATTATCTCGTCATTTATTCTCTTGTGTACTACATGGCAGATTTACCTTAACCTTAACTTGAGATCAATTTTAAGTATCGTGGGTTCGAACAAACAATTAAATGTCCCAATAGTTTTGGTCAATTTTATGATTTCGTCTTAAATTCGATTCTGTTTCGTAAACGTTTTGCAATTTGCCCTATGTGAAATATAAAATGTTCGGGTTTCACCTCAGCGTAAATTGAGATGGATAAAAATGACAGCAATTAGAGATAATTTCTATAAATGGCAACGATAAATTACCAACATAATGATTTCATGTGGCTGACCACTAGGAAATTCCTAATCCTGTTATTAATGGCGTACCCGATTAATTTCAGGTCACAGCAAATGCTACTGTTGCGGGATAGAAAACTAAAAGTACCTATAAAATCTACTTGTATGTCTATTGACGATAATCTCAGGCTCCACCTTTTCTTCTTTTTCTTCTGTCGTTTTAATGTTTTTATTCTTTTTTGCATTGATCGCTCAATTAAAGCTGAATGGCGCCCTGTCGATAGATTAAGGTTCTGATTAAAGCACATACTTGGAATTATAACAAAAATAATTTTAGATCGATAAATGGATAAAATAGTTTTCTGGTGGATATTTTCATGAGTGCAGGTGCTTTATCGAAGATCTGAAACGAAAATTTTAATCTTAAAGTATCTTTTCTAGAAAACAAAAAATACCTTGAAGCTCCAATCCGACAATTTTTATCTAAATCTTTGAAGTTACCTTTGAAAATCAATAAATTCAAGGAAACTATGCAAAAGATATCATGGCAAAAGATAAATTGTTAGAATTTTTTGGGTAGAGCTAATCTGCTGAGATTTCCATAAAATCGATGATGAATTAGTTTCAAGATAAATTCATATAATTTTACAAGCTCTGAAAGAAACGAATGACTGGAAAATCATTTTAATACGAAATTTTTCTTGGGATAATAACAGAGCTTATTTTTTATTCTGCGTTAAGGAGATACAAAATCGCTGTAAGTAACTAATAATTTTTCCTAAGCCCTGAAATATAGTCAGTCTATGAGATGCAACTGCACTGAACTGCATTAGAATCCAGAAAGTTTTATACATTTATTATAGGAAAGTATGGCTGTTTAATGTTTCAGAAAAAATAAAGAGTGTTTCTATCGGAAGTAATTTTTAAGAGGAATAAATTAGATAAGGCAAATTATCCAAAAAAAAAACAAAATCGGATAAGAGTATTTAAAAATCTATTGAGAAAAATTTAAATCATTCTATGGAAAGTAGAAAAATTGAAAGTATCAAATCTTAGAATTTTTACTTAGATTTCCAAATAATAAAAATTTGTGCTTAATCCGAAAGAGTAAATGAAATAATCAACCAAAAATTGAAGACGAAATTCAATACGAGTAAGTTTTAAATCCAAAAAGATACCTCTAACATGAGAATAATATTACCATGTTGTTTTATTATCTTGCGAGTATGATTTGATTTTAATTACGAATCCAAAATCGCCTATTACACGTCAAAATTAGTAGTAGAAAATAGAAAGATTTTTAAGCAAAAATTAGGCTTCAATTGCACATCTAGTCAACAAAGTTAAAGTTGATGACAAAAGTGAAAACAATCATTTTATGATCTTTGTAGAAAATGCAAAAGAAATTATTTTAAAGCTCTTCTTCAGATTGATTTTTGTGGTATATTCAAAACTCAATACCACTTATAGTTAAGTTCTGTGTAATTCCAAGAGGTTTGAGAACAATGCTAGAATAAATTTTCTAAGCATTATCGAATCTACGCAGATAGTTTTTAACTACAGCATCAAATCTACGATCTGTAACTTAAACAATGATATTAACATTACACCATACAAACTATTAATACTACACTTTTATTGCCAATAGTTATTACTAAATAGAATGAAACCATCCATCAACATCCCAGACTTTCAGTTTGAGTTCAGAAACAAGCATTTTGCAATCGATAAGCAACATAGAGTCATTACTGAGATTAAGAAGGCATTCGAAGCGAAAAAATATTGCGTCACCATATTTGACAATGTATCCCAAGCGTTCGACAAAGTTTAGCATGAAATACTTATCTACAAAACCAGCGAGTTTTTTCCACAAAAGTTTTTTTGTCTACTTGAATCATACTTAGCTAATCGCACGAAGGTGCATTTTCAGATTTTTATCATATAAAGGTTGAAGTACCCCAAGGAAGAATCCTTTGGCCATTTCTCTACCTACCCTACACGGCTGATATACCTACCACAGTAGAAACGTTTACGAGCACTTTACCGACGACACGACTATGATGGTAAGTGCAAACATGCAATCTGAGTATATCAAAAAGCTTCATCGCGCAGTAGACAAAATATACCCATGGACTACTGACTGAAATATCAATGAAACTAATTAACTCATTTTACATTTGGATTGCGGAAAACTTTTGGCTAGACTTCTGGTTAGACTCCTCGATATGCGTCTCAACAAGGGACTAAGCACCTTGTTTAACAAATATCTAAACACACAGAACTGAAATCTCAACAATTATACTTACTGGATAGTTGGACCACACTCTCAACTAAACCTGCATAACAAAAGATTCATCTATGAGACCATAATCAAACCATTATGGAGATATACCAAAAAATTTGATCGTCAAATGATTCAAAAAAGTCACAATAAATTTCTACGAATGATCGCAAACGCCTATCGCCTTTATAGCAACAAAGAAATCCTCAAAGATCTAAATATTAAACGGATACATGAGGTTATCCAAAATTATGCCATTAAACATGAGAAAACATGAATCACATCAACATCGAAACCATTTGTCTCTTGGACGTTATCCACGAATTGAGAAGGTTGCAAAGAATTAAGCCACACGAGCTCACCTAATAAATGCATAAATTAAATGCAATACCGAATTTTGAAAGGATCTGGACACTGCTACAGTAACCCTACACTCATTTTTTTAGCTTACCATTATCTTGGAAGAAAGTAATTTTAAGTAAAATTCAAAAATACTAAAAAATTAGAGTGTTAAGATTGTAGTAGTCATGCCAATAAAGACGTTATAAAGAAAAAATAGTGGACTTCTTTCATTATCTAAAATAGCCCCAATATTAGAAGTGAGTTGATCGGGGTAGTAGATTCTACGGACATTATAAGAGTTCTTTTTATTCTTCCAAACTAGATTTTTTTTGGTTGCGTCCCTTAAGTGAATACCAGAAATTTTGAGCTAAGGTGAAATTTCAAACTATTCAAGTAGTTAGAAACATTCTTTCTTGATTAAAATCATTTGGAGATTAGCTCAGATCTGGGAGAGTTCATGCACATCGAGCACTAATGAAAATGTAAAAGGTATCTAATAATCTGTGTGATCGAACATGATTAAAACTTAAATTGACCTTATACTATATATGGGGTACTTGGGAGGCTGTGCAATTATATCAAGAAAATTCCTTAATATTACTTGAAAACGAATCTACCATATTATAATGCGCTTTCAAAAAATTAGTATTTGCTACAGAAAAATCATATTCGTATCATCAGACAGCCTCTGTTTTAGTCTGATCTCAATGCCTACAAATTGTTTATTTTCATAAGAATAAGAGTTTCTCTTACATTCTTTTTAGTACGATAAAAAAAATTTAAAAAGATCTGTAGCCAATCAGCTCAAGGTGATGGCAGTCTCTCAATTCCAGTACTAGTATAAAGACTGCAAATATTGTTTCATGTGGATCATATATTTCCAAGGAGACTATAGGAAGCTGAATTTACTCATAGTAAAATTATCGGGAAATCTTTGTATCACTTTATTTTTAAACCTATTACTTTTTTGATAGGAAATATCATCGTTTTTGTAATATTGAGCACTTTGGGATGTACTTCAATATTTTTTTCTTTTCATCCTTTCATTTTCTCTACAAGGAAAAAATTTGGAATCATAACAAATTTTCAAATAATTTTGTACGATTTAAATTTTTTGTATTTCAACACTTAACTTACTTAACTTATTTTCTAGAGAGAATGCCAAATTTTAAATCTGTGGGTTTAGAAAATCTCTTTCCTTAAAGTTTCAAGGATCGCACATGTTTAAAGACAAATATAATTACTGAGGGAAGAAGTAACCATTACCATCATATATTAGAACCTTCTAAGAAATACCAAAAAAACGCTAAAGATTATTTATAGGTTAGTTTTTATTTCAGAGCTATAATTTGATGCAATCTATTAAAACTTTTCACCATTTATGCCAATCCTGAGTTATTTGTTCAATGAATTTAAAATTTACAAACCAAGCCTATTTTTATTGAAATAATCCAGGCCAGCCTAGATAACGTGAGAATTAGTCTAAGACATTTAATATTTTGATTAAAACGATTTTGGCTTGTAGTAATTGCTTACGATGTCAATATCGATTTTGACAAAGTCTCTAGTGGTTGATGATGAGCTAAGATTGAAGTAAATCACTAGATTTATACAAAAAGATAAAAATAATTGTTTCATTACGACAACGCTCTAGCTCACACATTTCAAATGGTTAGAACTAAACAGTTTNACGCTACACACTGATTATTAAATGGCAAAAAAGAAAATGAATTAGCACAGGCTCTTGCCTTGTTGTATGAGCCTACATTTAATATTTTGATTAAAACGATTTTGGCTTGTAGTAATTGCTTACGATGTCAATATCGATTTTGACAAAGTCTCTAGTGGTTGATGATGAGCTAAGATTGAAGTAAATCACTAGATTTATACAAAAAGATAAAAATAATTGTTTCATTACGACAACGCTCTAGCTCACACATTTCAAATGGTTAGAACTAAACAGTTTGAATTGCAATATGAATTACTTTCAACACTCATAAATACTTGCCTAACATAATGCTGAAAGAAAAGCCAATTTTGTTAAAAGTAAGAGATAGTAAGATAGAAAAAAACAGAAACCTATTGGCAATAATTCTACAAATTACATTTTTCGAAGAATTCTTCTATCAAAGTAGAAACATTGACAAATGTATACAGTCTGAAAAATGGATTATGTTGATAAAATTTAATTTTCAACGTTAACACGACCAATAATTAATCCATTTGATATTTTAATAGAATCAAATTCTGCTTATATTCATCATCTGTGAACTGATTATTGCCTTATGAGCCTTAGTATAAAATCAATAAATCAAAATCGTACATTTTTTTAAAACTCAATCGATTAAGATCCAATCGATCAAGTCATTTTGTTAAAAAATAAAAATTTTAGGAATTGTAATATGCAGGTTTTTTTTTTACTATCAATGGACTACAAGATCGCATGAATTAGTGCCAAAATAATTGCAGCTATATAAGAATAGGGGCTTCGAATATTGAATGATCTGTCGAGAGCTTAGGTATTTCGAGAAGATCTTGTAAAAATGTTCATGATGCCAGGTTAGGTGTTAATTGCAAAATAATATGCATATCGCTTTATGGAAACTCATCCTTGAGTTTAAATTCAATATTTTAAAAGAAAATTTTTGTAGCATGTCCTGCTTAAAAGTTATAAATTCTTGAAATTGTTTGCTCCTTTCTTATTCGCCTTTTATACTAAACCATATTGAACAAAAATCAACTATTAACAATATAAAGCCTTTACATTCAGCTACATTTTTATTTATAAGTTTCATTTCAGTAAGAGGAATTGCAATAATTTCAATGTTATATTTAACTAATTAATAGCTTTAAGTTAATGAAACTAATAGCCTTCAAAGCTGCCTATATAAGGAAACTCTTCTAAGCCTAAGTATAATAAAAACTCCTTTAGAATTGCACTCTAATATCATTGTTGAATATAACACCCAATGATTAAAGGAATATAATCTCATAAATAAATTTACAGTCTATTACTAAAATTTGGCAATGACTATTTTCATCTAATCATAAAGATGTTGGAACATTATATTTAATTTGTGGAGCCTGACCAGTGATAGTTGGAACTTCTCTTAGAATCCTAATTTGAGCAGAATTAGATCATCCTGGGTGATTAATTGTAGCTGTTCATGCCTTTGTAATACTCTTCTTAATAGTTATACCAATTATGATTGGAGGGTTTGGTAATTGACTAGTACCAGTAATACTAGGAGCACCAGATATAACCTTCCCACGAATAAATAATATAAGATTCTGAATACTCTCTCCTTTCCTTACTCTATTATTAACTAGCAGAATAGTAGAAAATGGGGCAGATGCAGGATGAACCTACACTAACTTCAAATATTGCTCATGGGAGCGCTTCAGTTTATTTAGCAATATTTTCATTACACCTAGCAGGAATTTCTTTAATCTTAGGAGAAGTAAATTTTATTCCCTCTGTAATTAATATACGATCCTCCGGAATCACTTTAGATCGTATACACCTATTTGTATTGTCAGCAGTTATTACAGCAATCCTATTATTATTATCTCTACCAGTATTAGCAGGAGCTATTACAATAATTTTAACTGATCGAAATTTAAATACCTCATTTTTGACCCAGCTGGGGGAGGAGATCCAATTGTATATCTATTCTGATTTCTTGGACATCCAGAAGTATATATTTTAATTTTAGCTGAATTTTGGAATAATTTCCCATGTAATTTAGGAAAAAAGGAGACCTTTAGACCTTTTGAAATAATTGACGTTATATTAGCAATTGGTTTATTTGGGTTTATTGTTAGAGCCCATCAGATACATATCCTAATTCAAATGAAAGGTGAATCCTATTAAAACATTAAGAAATTTTAAGACTAAGCAAAAGTAGTAGTATGCAATAGTATTTAGTATAATAGTAGTACTAAAGGGTCTTAAACTTCCCAAAAGAAGATCTAGAGATATCTTGCTGATAAACCAAGTAGAATTATGAGAAATCAATTTGACTTTGTACTTGTTAACAGAAGATACAGAAATTCTATAACATTACCCAGGTATTAATTAATGTTTTCTCAGACCACAATTCTGTTGTCTTATCAATGAAAATTAAACTAAAACTTACACAAAAGGAAAAAGGAGGAAAACACAGAGAATAATGGAAACCAATAGACTTAGGGAAGCTGACATCTAAAATAGCACTAAAAAGAAAGTCAATATAATCTTGAGAGAAGGTTACCAGAAAATATAAGTGAGAGAAAATTCGCAATGAAGACTTTAAAATCAAATAAACTGGAAGGCAAAATTTGCTTTATAAAAAAAGGTTGTGGTACAAATGAAGGAGAAAAGACGATACAATCGATAATTACGACCATGAACAGACAAATTAACAAAACTATAAGATCTGAAATTAAATTGGCTAAAAAAGATGGCTATCAGAGAAATGCAAAGAAATCGAAGTTTTTGATAGAAAATTTGATGGTTTAAGAAAATAGTTAGACTGACGAAAGGCGCATCTTCGAATATGTTTTGGATAAAAAAGAAGAACTACTGCAATAGAATCATTTTAATGACGACGGGCGGAATTAAATCTGGAAAAAAGAAACGATAATGGATCAAAAATTTACATGAAGAAGTAATAATTCATGATATTAAAAATTTTAAAAAAGAAAAAGCAGTAGAACTTGATAAAATAATTGTTGAACTACTTGCTTCAATCGATGATAAAGTTATTGATGAAACTGTGGAGTTATTTAATTTGATCTATCGAATTAGAAATATTCATGAATGAGTGATGGCTTCGAACAACCATTGCGACGTTCCATAAAAAATTCAACGCAAAAACCGACTATAGAATTGTGTTTTTTGGTCTTCGTTAAAAAATCCGGAATTGTTATGTTTTCCACGCTTATGGTATTTACGGAATAGAGACATGGAGGTTGGATCAAGTTCAGATTAAATATTTGTGCTTTAGTGCTATTTTAGAAATTAAATAGGAAAATATCATGGATGGAAAGAGTAAGTATATGCAAATTATACAAAGAATAAGACAGGATACAGAGCTCATAGTTAGGATAAGAAAATAGAATTTTAAATAATTAGGAAATGTAATCAGGGATCCTATGTATGCTGCCATACAGTTCGTTAGAATTGAAGGATGGATTAAAGGAAGATAAAATATTGGAAGT
>JXPE01010697.1:1057-13831 GCA_001015215.1 Holcocephala fusca
TTATTTTCAAAATCTTGTACTGATTATTTCCATCTTTTATTTATAATTGCAAATTAGTTATGTGTACTTAAAAACAAAAAATTTTGTAAAACATATAGAAAAAACAGTAGCTATAAGAAGTTCTACACAAATAAATATTATTAGAAACTAATCAAAATATTTATAATTATTTTAATTAAGTTAGGGAATAATAAAGAACCACAACTGGAATTTCTTTTGATGGCTAAATAATTTAAATATTCTAATTTGAAATCAACTTAAAACAAGTTTTGGTTATATTTTTTTTTAAGATTTTTTGATATAATTTTTATAAAAAAGTTTTAAATTTCTTGTAAAAAAAGAACTGGTTTTAAAAAAAATGAAAAACATTTGGAAGACCTTGATCTCTTGCCATAGAAGTATTAATTATTTCTAAACATATCCATTATTAAAAAGACATTAAAGAAAATTTGATTTTGAATTCATTGAACCTGATCAGCGTATTGGATTTTTTGTTAGTCTAGTCAAATAATTAATATTCGATATTAATAACGATCATTTGCATTTAGGCAAATACGGGTAAACCATAAAATTTATGAGTTATAACACTATTTTCAATTTTATGCATGTGAAGAACATGCTATGATTCAAGAATTTAATGGATGGGGAAAAAAGGTCAGTAACAAATTTGAACAAAAATGAAACTGATTTTTCTTATATTTCAAATGAACTTTATTACATCTTCTGTGGTTTAGAGGCAATAAACCGAGACAACTCATTTTCATAGGCCTCTTTTAAATTTTATGTGAAACATGGATGCCTCAAAACTTCCCAGTTAAGCTTTCTCAGTTTTTGTCGAGTTATTAAAGATCTGTATGATCTGACGGTGTCATGGTGAAATACAGCACTTTTTCTGTGGATCAATTCTGACCGTTTTTTTAAAATTTTTTGCCTCAGTTTCATTAGTTGTTTACAGTAGAAATTGAAATCAATCATTTGGCCAAACGATAACACTTCACGATCGGTGATTCCTTTCCGATCCCACCAAAAACCCAGCTTTACCTTTCCTTTTGTCAATCCCGGCTTTTCCACTGTTTGTGAAGCCTCACTACTTTTCGACAACGATCTTTTTCGCACGATTTTATCTTATTTGATTTATTTTTTATCACCCGTTTTAATTTTGCAAAAATGGGTCGATTTCGATCAAGCTTTTGTTGCATTCAACTACAGCATCGTCTTTGTAAACTGCTAAAATTTGTTCAATAACCTACAAAGCATTCTTACCTTTTCTTCAATAGAAATACAAAATATGACGAAAAAGTTATTTGTAAACGTAAATAAATTTTCACAGAAGAATGAAATTTCAGTAATTTCTTCAAACAAAATTAAGCTTAAAATGTCATCTTTCAAAAAAGCTATAATAGTATAATCTGCTGGGTCTTAAATTACCAGATATATTCTATTTTAATGACATCTATTGATAATTTGCTACCGAATTTTTCCCCGTCCATTATTTTTTATCATTATATTACTTCAAAGAAATTTCGAGAAATTTAAAATCAGGAGTTATAATGATGTAAAATAAGGGCTCGATGTATATTAGATATGACTAAAACTAATAGAATATAATTGTTTACATGATCGAATTGAAACAAGTTAGTTTTATCAAGTAATGACGTGATTTCAAGCAGATAATAAAATTAAATACTAATAAATTCTAATTGGGAAATAAATAAATTCAGAAGCAGTAAGCTGCATAGGTTATTTGAAAATAACTAATCCAATTGAACCAATCACGTACTAATGATTTATCAAAACTTATGACCTTATACTATATATAAGTAGAACTAGAAGAACATTTCAATTTTAGCTCATGTTTAACCTTGGCTAGTGAATAATTTTTAGAGAACATACTAATTGTGTTGAACACGTCAATATAAAAGTGGGAAGATCGATTTTAGGATTTTGAATCTTTTTCTATTACTTTGTTATTACTTTGATTTGCTTGAGTTTAGTTGAGCTATTCATGTTTTGAGTATTCTACAATATTTTTGCAATTTCTAAATAATCTTTGCTTTGAGCTTTTTAATCTCTACACTTTCTGACCAGTTAAAAACATTACATAAGAATCAGGCTATAAATTGCATGAAGAACTAAATGAATCAAGGCATTATTTTGGTGCATTACTAAATCTAAACTTTAATAATTTGTAAGAAATTTCGAAAAATAAAAAAATTATAAATGTCTTATCTCTGTGGGGAAATAATAATTGTTTAACCTTGCTTTTGTTGATTTTAATTATATAAAAGTTAATTAAATATTTGTTATAGTCGTAATTTTAAGTTATAGAATTTATTTAATTCGTTTGAGGGCTAAAAATATTTTCGATATAATTAGCATTTTGCTATAATTTCAATAATAAAATTATTATGAGAACTATATAGTGAACTATTATGTGAACTAAAGCAGCTCTAAAACTTAAGAGCTTATCACAATCGCGAAATGTGAATATAATAGAAAATATTCTTTACATCTTTACAATATTCTTACATCGAAACATAATATTTTTAAAATGAAAGCAGAATATACTCATTTCATTAAATCCGACAAAAACACGTGAATGCAGAAACAAAATAATTTCTAATTTCTAATTGAGTTTTCCATAACTACGATCACTTGAAGTATTCTATCAAAGCAATTAGTTGCCAATATTTCCTTACTTAAATTGAAAAATTCTCATTTCTTAATTTACAAACTTGAACTAAAAACCATAGCTGAATTGTTTACATAATAAAAAAAAATTGTTGTTATGCTTGCTAAGCAATTTAAGGTCACTTTGCCTGGCAATGCAGAACATTCGAATTATTTTAATTAATCACATTTTCGGCAGATTTAATGAAATAATTAAACACATACCACATGGACTAGCTGTAGCTCCTTAGTTTCATTATATTTTGATTTTTCTTCAGCCTTAATTACACTTGAATAAACGCATCCAAAAATCCCGTATAATATAAGCACTGTAGTCAAGGTAATACCGCCGGTCATAGCTAGGCAGCGTTTTGTGAAGCAATACTGCGGCAACATAGCAGTTGGTAGAATTTATTCGCATTTATAATATTATTCAGGAATTAATTAAATATTTCACTTATCAATTAACCTAAGAGTAAGTTTTTTTCTTTACACATTCTTTTAGATAAGCTTAACCAGGTTTTCGTTCTAAGTTCACCTTTTCGCACTAGTAGACAAATAAAACTTTAAAAGTGTGGATTGACTTAAAAATTTTTTTTGCAAATTTTACCAGTTTTATTTGCTTAGTGATATTCAGAGCGTTGACAACAAAATACTGACTATTAAAGCTGTTATGAATGGAAAGTAACTTAAGGTCGTACGCAAAATTTTAACAATGTGAAGCGATATGCTCCACCTAGAGCCAAAATTGTTTACAAGGTCTAAATGGCATTTAACAAAAGCTTTAAATTAATTGAGTTTATCACTTTCTTTAAAATCAAATACAATATTCCAGACGATGTTTCACAAGATTTCCGTGGCGCGTAAAATGCCATGAATATGATTTCAAAAGACTTTATAAAAAACGTTGTAAGTTAAATTTTAATTTATAAAGCAAATCTTCGTGAAATTTTTAAATTATTGAGTTTCTTAAATTTTCAAGCCACAAAACAAGACCAAACAAACGCCTTGTCATCATTCAATTAGATAAGGGTATACAAAATTAAAGTTCTTATTTATAGTCTTCAACTTAAGAATTTTTTTTAATATTTGTAATTCACGGACTAAAGATAAAATTTCATAGTTACTTGGCTAAGCTATTCCAAAAAGTAATTATATTTTCTGTTTGTGCACATCATAAAAATTGCACGTTGTCAACAACATAATAAGGTCTTATCCCTCAGAAAACCCTAAAGTAAAATGCAAAGTTATTATGTATTTACTTTTCAATCTTCTTCAAAGCACTTGGTGGTGTAATATTTTGATCAAAACTCTTGAATATCTGCCGTACTCTAAAATTGATATTGCTGAACCCATTGTAGATATTCTTGTATACCATCCATTTGTTGAAGATGCTTTCGCTAGAACCGAGAATAAAAAATAATTAGATGGATACGACGTTATGGAAGCAAGTTCGTTTTCATTAAAAAGTTTCCTTTCTTAATGGGTGAATAAAAATTTATTGTAAGTTTTCAATGAATATAATTTTGCGACGAATATTATCACAAAAATAGCTTTTTAATGCATACATAAATTTCTTTACTAAAATTATTTGGTTTTTTAAAAGAAATTTGGAATGATCAGCGGTACGGAAGTGAAACAATATTCATGATTTTAAGTAATAGAATTATTTTTCATGCTTCATTACCAGAATAATAGACTTGTTTACGTGCTTCTCACCAATTACGGTATGTTTGATAAATTCAATTTGGGTACAAGTATTAAAAAACATCTATAACCCTTTTAGTCCCGAGTAAAAAAACTAAAATTGTGCATAAAGTACCAAGCCAAATTTACAAAATTTGTTGAGTCTTAAAACAAAGAGCGATAAAAAATTAATTTTGAAAGATAATTAAAAAATTCAAAAAGAAATATATTGAGAACTAAAAGGACAAGAAATGTATGATTAGGATAATTATATAAATAATGCTTGTTATAAATGAGAAAAAAAAATTGTTGACAATTTAGTCATTTTTGAATTCATCTATAGTATATGAGTTAAATACGTAGTTGTTCTAACATGGTGTATTGTAGAATATTTAATGTAAAACATAAACAACGTGTATAGAAATAAAAAAATAATATTTCAGCTATTTAACGATAATAAAGATAATAAAAGATTCTTTTTTCTAGGAGGGATCATAAGCAGCTACCATTAAAGATAAGAACAGATTTTTGCCTGAAAAGGATCATGAACTAATTATTTTTTAAAATACTAGAGCCATGCACATCAATTTGCGAAAATTTTATTTTCGCTTCATTCCTATTTTCCTATACTCCTTAATTTTTCGCTAGAGTACTCAACAACGAGATATTATTGTTCATCACTAAAACGATTAATAATAACATTTTTATTGAAATTTATGAAATAGGTTAATTATTTTAAAGTAATTTTCATTTCTTCAGTTGAAGTCCACACAATTTGAAATCAATTGCTTTTTAATTATATTAATTAAATTTATAGAACATTTGTTTTTTCTGCAACCAAAAGGCGTTTAAA
Organism: Holcocephala fusca; assembly: GCA_001015215.1. NCBI lineage: Eukaryota > Metazoa > Arthropoda > Insecta > Diptera > Asilidae > Holcocephala > Holcocephala fusca. Next base: position 6,267 of record JXPE01010697.1, read on the forward strand.
AGAAGCTATCATTACGGGAAAATACATGAGGCTAATTCTAACTTATCGAACATTTAAAGAAAGAAATAAAAATGCTGTTAACGATGTTAGTAACCAAAATTAATCGGGAAAAAGATCCTAAGAGAAATTAAAACATTCTAAAACTTTTAGAGAAAAGTTACAACTGAAATGAAAGTGTTTGAAGTCATGAAAAATTTCATTAACATATCCATCCAATTTTAACAAAAAAACAAAAACACGAATAATCTTTTAAATTTGAAACCAATCAATCAATAAATCTCCTGTCGAATATAAGTAAAGCTTTTGAAATCTTCACACAAATTTAATTTTTGAGAAAAAAGAAATAATAGTGGAAAATCAGTTTGGCTTTAGAAAACAACACAACAGCACTCAATACAATACATAATATCAATAAATTTATCTCGGATGTGAATTGAAGATTTTTGTACAGCTTTTAACCCATTGAAGTAAATGACGGCTATAGCCGCAAAATTTTAGTAATTTCAGAAGCTAATGATGACTATAGCCGCAACGCATATACATATGTCCTAAAAAATCAATAAATGTTTTCAATACATAAACAACTCTTTTTTTGCTTATTTTATAATTCAAGAAATAAAAGTAACAAATTCTGTGAAACTAAAAAGTTTGAGTATGGAATGGTCAATTCGGTTTTTTTGTACAAAACCTTCACTAGTGATTTACAAAAAAAAAAAATTAACAAACATTTCTTTTATAGACAATTTAATTTCTTATAATTTAGGAAATAGAATCGAAAAGATTCAACAACTTTTACAAAATGATTTTAATGGCATTCAACATTTTTGTATTAATTGGAAATTAGAATTAATATTAACATTGTGAAACAATTTTATTCAGACCACCATTCAGTAAAACTTCATATAATATTCGAAAAAATGGGAAAATCTTAAATTAATGGAAGCAAATTTACAAGACATTAATATTAGTTTGGAGAAAAAGAAATCTATTATTTTTTCAAAACTGTTCTTAATATGGTTCGAATTTTGCGATTTGTGTCAAATATGCACAGTTTTGTCTTATATTTTTGTATTTTAAAGGTAACTTAATAATGTCTTTCTCATAGAAGTCCTGGTCGCTATTGTTGACAAACGGTTCAAATATTGATAGTGGGTACCCAAATCTATTATTTGGACATATGAAAACAGCTCATAGTAAATGATTCTTTCCAGCCTCACCTAATGCGCAATAAGACCTTGTTGGCCGTTAGTCCTGGTTTGGCTATCATTTGATCCGCTTCATTGCTCTTCACCATGGTTGTTTTCGCACAATATTGTCGTATTTAATCCATTCTTCGCAGTGGACCTTTAGCTTTGACGATTCTTTGACTGCTAACATGCTACTCTATTTTAGTCATTTTCATGATTTTATTGATATTTCCGATGAGGAGTCTACCTATGCGAGGTGCATCTTTTTAAAGTACTGTTAGCTGTTCGATTATCGGTTAGAATGTGGTCTACTTGGTAGAATATCCAACCATTTTAGAATGCTTAAATACTTTTGTGAATATTACGATAGAAAACAAATAGAGCTTATATCTAAGTTTTTGCTGCTAGCGAAAATAATCAGTCATTGTCCCGTATTGTTACTAACATCGCTTTAAGCAGGTAATACAACTTTTGACAATTATTATTTTGCTATATCAATGAAAAATTTATAAAGCAAGTTATTCTAACTATGTTTTCTGTTAAGAGTAATTTTTGTTTGTTTTTGTTATTCGTATTACATTAACATATTTTTTTAAATATTTTAATATGCAGTGGATCTCGCACTTCAAAGTCGAGTTCGGCAGAGAGTTCGGTATGCAAGTGACACGTATTATTCGCACTTAAGGGGCTAATGACATTTTGATGTCGTTTCACGATATTTTGATTTTTCTGAAACATGAAAAATAGTTAAATAGATCTTGATTTTCTACATGCCTGAATTATTAGCTGCACATAGTATTTGGGGCACATTGGTCTTCATTCTCACTCTCGAACCAAATTTTTATATAATCTCTAAGGAGATGGAAGGTACACGTATTATTGCACAACAAGGATCAAAAAAAAACTACTAGGCTAAATTGCATTGCTAAGATATACTTGAAACTTCTTCCTTTAGCTTATTTCTTTGATTTCATGGAAAATTGCCAAAGTTATTGCAATACTGAAACCTGACAAATCTGCAGGTGATTCATTTGATGTTCGGTCCGTAAGTTTACTTCAGATTACCCAGTATCCTAGAAAAGGTTATAAAAATTAAGATCTTATAATTTATTGAAGAAAAAAATTTCATACCAAATGAACCTCGGGCTTAGAGGAGGGCAGAATACTTTCCTTAAAATTTCAAGCCATATCAAAAACAGCTTGTAAATGAAGAAATCTATGTAAATTAGCCTTTTTTTTTTATTTTCTTATGTACTTAATAGATCTAAATTACAAGTTTCTAAACGATTGTCTTTTTGGTATATATATCTCTAATAAATTTTTTTCGCATAAAAATGTATTTTGTCTAAATTTGTAATGAAATATTTTAATGATCACACGCTGTAGATTCTAGAAAATCCCAGCAATTCTCGATTGGATTAGAATCAAGATAACTTTTGGGCTAAAAAACGATAAAAAGTTCCAATGGCACACCATTCTGCATAAAAGGTATATTCGGAATTGGGTAAATTTAGGGAATGCACTTAAGGTAATAAAATGTTTCTTAAAATATTTTTATCCTTTTCTTCTCGTCAAGTACACTTCAAAAAATAAATTTGGCCTAAATCCTTGGCCCTGATTCAACTCCAAACCATTAAAACGCTCCTTAATTATTCTTCGTACAGAACACGCTCTGTTATTGCCTCCAGTCTACATTTAAAAATCATCAATATAATTTATTTGTTGGACAAAATAATTTTAAACATCTTTGGTGTTACTTTTCACAAATGCCTTATTTCAGTCAGTTCTAAAATAGCTACTGTGCATTTATTTCCACAATACCGTGAATCCAGATGTTGCGGTTCTATTAGCCGTCTACATAATAATCTGGCTTTTCTGCATCTTCTTTTCGCTATTTTTACTGAAATATTGAAAACGCGAGCTCTTAACTTCCATGTTATCTTCCGACTGGTGCACTTTTCTTCCTTATCAGTTAACTAGATAATAGTATAGTTATTAGGGACAGAAGTTTTGCGAAGACCTTTGAAATTTTTCCTTTTTTGCCAACAAAATATCTTATTTAGCAAGAATTTATTTTTTTAGTCAGTCTTGAGATAGTTGACGGGCATTTACCAACTTTTGCTGGTATATCTGTGTAGGAGAATTTTAAATCGTTGAGTAGGGCTATAATTACTCCTTTTCTTATCTTAGAAATATTCATTTCACCCATTTTATTTTTAGTTACAAATAATTTTGATATTAGTAATTGTTTATCTAAGTTTATTTAAGATAGAAAAAAAATCTTAAAGATTACAAAAAATCTTGCCTGTGCCAAGTTCATTGGTTACATACTTTATACAAATCTATATTGGAGCATGTATGCTCAATGAAACTGTAGTTTGATTCCAATCCTTTAGTTCCGATATAATCAAGCTATAGATTGAGAAAGAAACACTATTCAGATTGTCTTAACTTTAAAAGTCCTTTCTTCACTTATAGACTTCATAACATAGCAGAAATTGCTCTTGTAAAGTGCAAACTAACGTGATGGAAATTAAATTTTGTGAAAAATGCGCTTACTCAAATAATTCTCTGATCTTAAAACTAGTTCAGTCCTTGTTAGCTCAAGTTATAGTAACCCTCTTTTTTTAATCATAGCAACATAATTAACCATAATTTAAGTATATTTTCAAACGTTTCTGTTTTCCCCTACGTAATAATATTTAAGAAAAAAGAATTTATAAATAAAATTCGATATCTTAATTACTATTCATAGCCAGATATTAAAAAAATTAAGCTAACGAAACTAAAAATATATAAAATTTAAATTTAAATTTACTTTTACATTTTGCATAAATCTTATCGCTGGCTCGTAAGATTTAACTTAGAATTGAACTTTATTGTATCTATAAAATTGTAATAAAGCTTATCATGTCTTTAATTCAGTGCTATATTTCAGGAACAAGGCCTTTTTAGTCACGTTTTATGTACTGTACTTGGCCCACAAAAAAATATCATTGAATTAAATTGTTAAATGATCGTGAATGTCTGTACTTATGAAAAATTCTGTTGAAAAAGAAGATTTTATACAATTTTGGTAATGATTTTAAAAATGGAAATGAATTTCAATTAGCATTTTTACTAGTGCAAAATAGTTAAAATCAAACTTTTTGTGAATGTACTTTTTAATAAAAAAAATTTAGTAACACAATTAACTTCGACTTATCAGAAACAAATAACATCTTATTACTAAAAAGCATTTAACAAAAAAATTTCGATTTTTTGAAAAATAGTGTTTTGAGATAAACGCGTTTAAAGATAAAATGATCGATTTCATTATTTTCAATATAGCAAAATCATATTTAGAGCGTCTATATATTTCTGTATACTTCAAGGACAACAACGGAAACCGTAATAGTATTATAATGGGTTGCGATGACAAAATCGTCATAACAATAACTCTGATTGGCTCCACAGCAAAGGTAACTTTCTAATACCTGATCGGCTACACTTTAAAAGACTGCAACTCAAAAACTATTTGAAATATTCATTTAAAATTTGATTATGTTATTTTTAAAGGTATAGACTCTCTCAATATACAAAAAGAAAATTTTCAAAATTTCATACTATGTATGCCCCTTAATACAAGACTCTAAACTGATCACACCACACTGATAACGTGATTTTTTTTATGAATATTCGGCTTGGTTATCCGATGTTGAAGCATGACTGGATGGTCCCCATGATTTCTTTAGCGTTCAAAATTTCTGGGCTTCATTTCATATGAAACCCAATTTCTTAATAATGCTTCTGCGTCTCCATACACTTTCGACCTTCCGCTACGTTCTCTGCTTTCGGAGATAAACTCACCGTTCTTAAAGTTTTAAAACCACTCACGGCATCTTCTTTCACTTAAGAATGTTTTACCATATGTTTCTAGAAGTAATCGATGCACCTCAGCTGCAGATTTTTCAAATTAAAGAAGTAAATCAAAAGCTCCAGCAAATGACGCTTATTTGGCTCAACCCTCGACATTCTAGCAAGAAAAAAACATATGATGTTAATATAAAATCGCTAATATTTCAACGCTATGTATTTGTCAGATGTCCAATAGTACAATGTGATGTTTTACACCAAAAAATTTTAACTATAACAAACTGGTAGCGTCGTCTTTTGTCGAACGACGAAGATTTCACTTCCAATAACTAGGTGACCAGATACTAAAATTATTTTCAGTGAGCTTTACTGTACCAGTTTTTGAAATGTTTTCAAAAAATAAAAAAATTTTTTATAAATGTATACAAACTTAATATCAACACTTATTATCATTCATAATTTTTAACTTAGGATATATATAATATATGTGCTGAAAAGTCTTTGGCCTGACCGTAAGATCACGCTACAAACAAAAAATCGCTATCCTTGGCTTAGAGTACTAACCTTAAGTAGAATGCTGTCAAAGATTAATGGTATTTGATCCAATAAATCTCAAATTATTGGTCTCAAAGTGACGCTATCTCTGTTATTTATTAGCGTAAAATGAAATTGAGTGAGTTAGTTAACATCATTGGCATCTCAAAAGAACTCGATGGGTGCCGCGTTTTTTGAACATCGATCAAAAAGATAAACATGTTCGACTTTCAAAGGACAATCTAGCACTGATCAAACGTAATAAGAACGAGTTTCTGCGCCGATTTGTGACAATGTATGAAACATGAATACATTATTACACATCTGAGTCCAATCGGCAGTCCTCTGAACGGTTGTTGCCCTGTGAAAATCATACAAAGTGCCCGAAAATACAACAGTTGGTCGGTAAGGTTTTAGCCAGTATTTTTTGGAATACAGATATAATTATTTTCATCGACTACCTCGAACATGGTAAAACAATCAATAAACAATATTACTGTGCATTATTGGATCGATTGGACGTCGAGATCAAAGCCTGGATCATTCAGTTTGTGATACGACTGATAAATTAAAGGAATTACGCTTTGAACTAGTCCGCCACCCACCGTATTCGCCAGATTTGACCCCCACCAACTATTTCTTCTTTCTCAAACTGAAAGAGTGGCACTCTGGAAAAAGAGTTCACTCAAATGAGGATGTCAAGGTAGAAACAAACGCTTATTTTGAAAGCATCTAAGCTTCACACTATCTAACCTGTAACGAAGTGTTGGAGGACCGTTATAACAAATGCATTACTATAGATGGAGATTATGTTGTACAATAAAGCCATATTTTCATTCAAAACAACGAAGAATGACAACGAAGAAAATTAATTAGTGCAGCAGGTCGATGCTTAAATTGTCTATCGAGACAACTTTCGTTAGCAAATTGCTCTAGGAAAATTAGATACTTCAAATGTAACAAAGCACATCACACGACACTGCATGAAGACACGGTTTACACATGTAAAAATAAGAGCAAGGGTAATCAAACCCATCAAATAGATTCATCACAAGCTAAACAAGGCAACAACAATGATGAATCAAAAACAACGCAAGCTTTTGTAACAAGGCAAAATCTACGGACCCTGATCAAGTATCCACAAATCAAGTATCCTGAGATGTCTCATTGATCCAGGCTCACAGTCTTCATTCATAACAGAGGACGCCTGCAAGCGACTAGGAGCAATTTGCAGCCCTACTGCTATCTCAATTACAGACATAGGGACAACTGGTTAGTGCAAGTCGGGAAACAACCCTGCACTTACATTCAAGCTAATTCCAAGGGACTAAAATTCAAGAAACCTTCCTGGTTTTAAACAAAATCACTGATCCTTTACCGAAACATCGAATCTCAAAAGGTGAATATAAATATATAATTGGCGTACAGCTAGCTGATCCAACATTCTGGAAACCAGGAAAAATTGATGCTCTCCAATGGAGGAGCCAATGTGTTTGCACAGATTTTGGAAACTGGTATCATTCGGGGATCAAACAAGGCCCCAGTCACAATCAAAACTACATTTGGCTGGATCCTACTAGGACCAGCAACATCTTCCTCTCATATAGCTTCGTTCATAGCAGCGACTGACAGTGAAATGAACACTCAACTGAAGCAATTTTGGGAAATGGAAGTGTCTCCTTCAACTTCATTAATGAGGAAGGAAGAGGCAGAATGCCAGGCTATTTATAAGGCCACCACTAAGCGACTAGAAAATGGTTAATATCAAGTCAAATTACCATTCATTCAAGACGAGATTCCTCAATTAGGAGAATCACGCCCACAAGCATTATTAAGACTAAAGGCCTTATAAAAATTTGTAAAGAGACCAGGTTTAGCAAAAGACTATACTAAATGTCTTAATGAATATATTAAATTAGGTCACAAGGACATAGTCGATCCAATTGGTGACAATAAATCTAATTATTATATTCCTCATCATGCTGTATT
>JXPE01010730.1:0-10030 GCA_001015215.1 Holcocephala fusca
ATTTATGTATCTACAACCAGACAAGATAAGATAGAAGTTGTTAGAATTAACTGACTTGAATATTCCAGTAACAACAAAAAGGAGTATACAACCAAATGGTTGTTGTAACATCTAAAAACTTTTTAGANCATTTTTAAAACCAATTTTTAATAAATTTGAACATAAAGCTAAGCTTAAACCAATACCATTGGTATGTAAGATAAAACTTAAAAGTATCTTATATAAATTAAAAGCACTGTTCTCTTCAAAGTCGAATACATAACATAGGATTCAAACCTCTAAAGAAACTTAATATCTGACATTTTTGTAGATATTATATTTAATGCTATTACTAGTACACTAAAAATTAGTCCATACCTATATAGGTAAAATCAAACAATACATTTTTATATTTTCCACTTAAACCAAGACTTTAGAATTATGACAGAATTTGAAGAGAATGTTAATAATTAAAAAAAAAAAAACCAGAGGATCAAAACGGCTACCCTGAGGAACTCCAGATAGTGTAATATGTGAATTGAAAATAGCATTACAAAAATAAATTTGGTACTAAATTTCACTTACTATCATGCAAATAACCATCTAAATATAAAAATTTGTAGGAAATATGAAGCTTGCACAAGAATAACAATAAAATCAGACCTAGCTGAATGAGACTCAAAACAATATACTAGGTGCATAATCTTAAACTTGAAGATGAAAAATTTCAACAGATAGGGAAACTGCTAGACTTTATATTTTAGAATTATAAAAAAAATGTCGAAGATAAAAAATATATGGTGGGTTCGATTTTCAAAGTAGATGAAATGGTTTTCTATTGGAAAAGATACCATCTCGAAATTGAAAAATTTGTACCTAGATTTAAAATAGAAAAATAGAGACTAACTCTTTTAATGCGTCCAAGAATTTTATGTTTAAGCCTATGGTTATTAACCGGGTTTTCAGTTCTCTATCATTAAATAATATCGATAAGTCTAGGAGATCTGTTCATTGGCGGATAAATAAAAAAGGAAATATTTTTCAGATGTGATTGGACAACTACTTCGTTCTGGAAGGAGAAAACTACATGGTAGAAAAAAAAATTAATTTTTAAAATTGTATTACTATTAGATAATGCCATAAGTTATTTCAAGGACTTATATGATTCAAACGTGAATATTGTGTTCCTAGCCCCAAAATATAACATTTGATCCTCAGATGTATAATCAAAATGTTCTTGCAACTTTTAAAGTCCATGTTATTCGAAAATCGTTTAAAATAATTTTGCAAAAAAATAGAATTAGATGAAAATAAAACATTTATCCTCAGATATGAAAAGAATTATTTCTCTGCCATAAGCAAAATGTTATTCATAAGATAGGTGAAGAAGGATTTGATAATCTGAATAGCCAAGATCTGAAGAAATTGTTTAAAGAACCTCAGATTATTCAAAAATAAAATTCTAATTCAGCCGGGAAACTCTATGCAATCCAATTCTTGATGTTATTCATAAGATAGGTGAAGAAGGATTTGATAATCTGAATAGCCAAGATCTGAAGAAATTGTTTAAAGAACCTCAGATTATTCAAAAATAAAATTCTAATTCAGCCGGGAAACTCTATGCAATCCAATTCTTGATGTTATTCATAAGATAGGTGAAGAAGGATTTGATAATCTGAATAGCCAAGATCTGAAGAAATTGTTTAAAGAACCTCAGATTATTCAAAAATAAAATTCTAATTCAGCCGGGAAACTCTATGCAATCCAATTCTTGATGTTATTCATAAGATAGGTGAAGAAGGATTTGATAATCTTAATAGCCAAGATCTGAAGAAATTGTTTAAAGAACCTATGTGGACTGAAGTTGCCCTAATAGAAAGATTTAATGAGCCTTATAAAGACGCGAAATATTATCCTGAAGATTATTTTCCAAAATTTTCGTCACTGATGTTAAACAAAGTTTGTACTTAGGAAAGAAATGAGATCTTTTCATTTCAAGATCCCTCAGTTTTACAGAAAAGTAAAATCTATAAATCCGAGCTTGAAATTTTTTAACCACTATAGAAAATAAAGATTTAGTTTTGTTCAACATAAACTTGAAAAAGTATGAGGAGTTTCATTTGATTCGGAGAAGTAAAACTAGCCTTTTAGATGATCACAGTGATGAACAGCTTTTCGTAGATAAAAGGATCTCCTACCCATTCAAGGAAAAACAAATGAACATTTGGGAAGTGAATGTGCGTGTCAAAAAGATTATTACGTTTATAAAATTTTATCTTTTACATTTTTAAGTTTTATTTTTCAACGAGTAATGAATCTTATATTAGTTTTATAAGGGGTATTTCATTAAGAGCGACGTGACAAACTGCTACCGAGCCAGAATTTTTATAATAACTATTTAAATTATATATAATAGTTTTTGAAGAGTGTTTTGATCCATGAAGAAATAGCAAAGACTGACATCTCAAATGCTACTACATTGAATAACACGGAATCAATTGATCGTGCTATACGAGGGATATGTTAGTATAAGATTGTAAAAATGTTGAATTGAAAATTTTTCTACCACCAAAATTATTTTCTACAGAACAAATTAAATTCACTTTCAGAGTGATAATAAATTTTCAAAATTTTTAAACTTTTAATTAGATACAAGAAAAGCCATAACATAATTTTAAAATAATCAGGAAGGGACTCAACCTGCTGTGCAAAGTAATTTAGTTTCTTTTCGTGTAAGTGAGAGCTTTAAAACTATGCTACTCGTTTTTAGAAATAAATTAATTTGCGCTTAATTAAGATTCAACTTTTGTTATGGCTTGCAATTCAGAATAATTAAAAATTTTGGTATGAAAAACTTGCTTAACCCTTGCCTATCCTTAGTAGAATTTATCTCTCCTTTTAGGACTATAAACTTTAAAAATATCTTAACTAATCTTATGAATTATGCTTTTATGCTTATCAACTTATCTCTTAGAATTTTATTATGAATCGTAAAATAAAATATAAAATTTCTCTCGGTAGAATTTCTGATTGGATTAAGCCAATTTGCCTTACCATTCCTTCTCATATGAAAAGTTGTTCGGATAGAATTCGTAAGAAGTGCACCATAAAGCTGATATCTATCTAAAGTGATCTATCTTTATGTTAACTCATTTTCATTGCAATTCGCTTATATTAAGTAATTTGTATCTATTTATGTTGCAAAAATAAATGACGTATTTGAGTTGTTTTTAAGCTGTTGATAAGATAACCAAAAACTTAACAGCAATGTTAAATTTCTACTAAAAATCACCTGTTTACAAAGTAAAACTGCATAAAAAATTTCTATTTTAAAGGCATTTTTACGCGATTAGAAAGAAAGAAAAATGCTTATGATATTATCACTGATTCAGGATCATCTTTCCAGGATTTTCAAATCATCTTCAATATTTCTACATAGGTTGAGGAAATGTTAAAAAAAAAAACAAAATATTATGAATTTTTCATTGAACTTCATGACTTAAAACGTCTTCCCAATCATTGCGCACTATTGGATTGTAAATCGAAAGATGAAACACGGTTTTCAGATTAACAAGAAGTCATAATAAATTTCTGTTCAATTAATTTGAATATCAATCAAGTTTAAAATTTAATCAGCTTAGAAAAATTAGCATATAAATGCTATAAAGCAGAGATCTTCTTTATTAAAAAGAACAAAATTTTTAAAAGTGGATCCTTATTGAAAAATTGGAATATAGCAGCCTAATCAAAATGGAAAAATTTAAAATTTTGCACAGCTCATGTGAATAAGAATTTCAAACCGTTTAAAGCTATTAAAAATATGAAGCTTTTTACGTAATCATGCAGTCAATAATTTTTATAAATAATAACTTTTGAATGATGATACATGTACGAGTACGATATCACCTGTTATTTTCAAATATTGCTTATCTATCTTACTTCAGTCCATACCATTTACTTCCTCTTTTATTTTGAAAGACATAATAAAAGTCGGTTTTTGTGCCAATCTTTAGAACAACACTACGTTTATTATCTTTGCGCATAAGAAGAGATGTAAAGTTCTCATATACTATATAGTAAACTTATTTAAATTCGTGATCAACCCTGAACTCGATCACATTTTAAAAAATCAGTTCTATCATGTAGATAAGGTAGTTTTCTTAGTCTATAGATCAATTTTTATTAAATTAATTTCTAACCGACATATTTAATAGTTTTTCAAAAGAATCTCAGATAGATTTACAATTCATGCACTGATTTTATTAAAGCTTATGATAATCTCTCCCAATTATTTTATTGAAATAAAAATTACTCAACTTTTTAGCTGGATGTGTTCCTTATTTTTCAATAGATCATAACAAATTTCATTTCGTGGCACATTTTTTCCAGGTCTTATTACTTCTTACTCTTTACAGTATTCCTCAAGGTAACCGTTTGGGTCCTCTCTTCTTTCTTTTTTCAATTAACGACATGTTGCTCCAATTGTGAAGATGCAAAATACTCAGATTAGAACATATCCAAAAGATATTTAAATTTTTTCTCTAATTTAATTATTACAATGATGACTATTTAGTCCATAACACATCGTTCAATAAGTCTCGGGACTAACTCTCTCTAGGTTAGTTCCAGGACTTATTGAACGATGTGTTAAGTGTGCTAATGTTTGGTGTGCTAACATGTGCTAGTCCCTAAATATGTTAAATTCCAAATTTTGTTTTTTCCCAGAAAACACCAGCAAGTGATATTCAATTAACATTTTTTTTTAATTATCAATTAATTGTGTCGACTAAGTAAAAGTATTAGGTCCTTGTTTTGATATGCACCCTAATTTTATATTTTGGCTTTATTAAGGATTCGTCATAGGAATTTTCAAATAATTCTACTATAGATTTCTTATACACTACATTTTTTAGGCTGTTTTGGTCGTATTTTATCTGTGGAAACCTGGACATTTATTATATTTTCAAAGGACAAATTTCCTTGTAATAATCAATTGATCCTCAAATCAATTTAAACTTGGACCATAGTTGTAAAATTGCAAGCATCACTTATTTACGTTCAAAATTAATTGTCCTAAACTGTCTAATTGAAGTTGTGTTTCAAGAAATTTTGTTACAGCTTACATAGTTTGCCACTTTTAAAAATTAACTTCGATCTTTCTAGGTACCTAAGATATAAAGCAATTACAAGCATGCGGAAGCATATTAAAAATATCACTGATAATATTTTGATACTAATCTCGCCACAATTATTTTGGAAAAAAAGAATTGACTGACGTCCAATAATCCATTTGTTCGAACGATTTTGAAGATTGCAAATTNGCAAGAAATTTAGTTACAGCTTACATAATTTTCCACTTATAAAAATTAACCTCGATCTTTCTAGGTATTTAAGATATAAAGCAATTACAAGCATGCAGAAGCATATTAAAAATATCACTGATAATATTNTTCAAGAAATTTTGTTACAGCTTACATAGTTTGCCACTTTTAAAAATTAACTTCGATCTTTCTAGGTACCTAAGATATAAAGCAATTACAAGCATGCGGAAGCATATTAAAAATATCACTGATAATATTTTGATACTAATCTCGCCACAATTATTTTGGAAAAAAAGAATTGACTGACGTCCAATAATCCATTTGTTCGAACGATTTTGAAGATTGCAAATTATGAAAGACGTAAATTTATAAAAATTATCAGTTCATTGGATGAGTAACTAAAAATCTTGGATAACCAATGCAAAAGTACTCGTCCTAGTTGAATAAAAATAATTTCGATTTCCAAGTGCTCTTAAGTGTTGACTGTGCACCCCAGATCAACTAAATTTGGAATTTAGATTTCTTTCTCTCAATATCAAAACTATTGCTATAACTTCTAAATTAAGGCTCAAAAGCGACTTTTATTTACAACAAGTTATGTTAGGAGAACATTTTAGAACGTGTTGAATAGATTAAATTATAATGAAGTACTGTCAGTTGTAAATGGATCCAAATAAAAATGTAATTATGGATTGTATTGATTAAAAACTTAGTTAATATTGCCTAAGCTGAAACCAAATAATATGAATTCGTCTTGCACGTGTTCAAAAAAAANGTTGAATAGATTAAATTATAATGAAGTACTGTCAGTTGTAAATGGATCCAAATAAAAATGTAATTATGGATTGTATTGATTAAAAACTTAGTTAATGTTGCCTAAGCTAAAACCAAATAGTATGAATTCGTCTTGCACGTGTTCAAAAAAAAATATCACTATTCCTTTTAATAACATTGTAAAATTTCGTAAAATACCTTAAGGGTTCACATGTGAAACTGATGATGGAAGGGAACTCGATTATCTTACATTAACGAATATCTAAAAAATTTTAATATTGTTAACCATGATCACAGAACCGAATAGATTAATATTCTTTCTAAGGTACTTCAAACCAATAATGTTCACAATGTATGTAGTATTAGTTTTACAGTTGATATAATTAAATAAGGTTTTAATCTGATTATTAATTTAGGGAATTATTTTTCACGAAATAACCCAAATGAAGAACTGGTTAGACAGTTTTCGTCTGAGTTAAAATCTCCGTACAGAGAAGTATCTAAGAATTATTACTGCAGCGATTAACTCCCTTTGTTCTACTATGAATTTATTACATATAGCCAAAAACTAAATTCGGACCTCTACTATAAACAATTTGACAGTTTGAAACAAGCGATTGACCAGAAGTGGCTAGAATTGCCCAGGAGGAGATATTTTTTGTTCCATCAGGACAACCCCCGGCCACACATGTAAATAATGGTTCTCCAGAAACGTCGGAAACTTGGTTGAAAAATTTTAATGCATACACTGATTACCATCATTTTTTATTTTAACATAGTGATAATGGTTTAATCGAGTTTTTCGTCAAAAAGAAGCTTTTAGTTCTATGTAAAAAAAAAAAAATGTGAATAACCAACCTTCCTGTGTCCTTCTATATATAAAACTATAAGCTAACCTAAAACGATTGGTTAGCAAATTATCTTGAGGTTTAATTAAATAACAAAAACATTTAAAAAGCCATTGACTAAACTTTTCAGTTACTTCTAAAAGAGGAAAAGCACTAATAATGAAAAATTATTGGAAAANTAGCCATTGACTAAACATTTTAGTTACTTCTAAAAGATAAAAAGCACTAATAATGAAAAATTATTGGAAAAGAAAGAATCAATCGAAATCAAACCGATCCATCCAGTCCAGCCAATGATTTCATCTTAAGGAAATTATAATGAAGCTAATTTTTATTTTTTGTAATTTCTAAGATACTTCTGTCTGACTCCTATTGACTTCCAAAGAATTATTGACGGTACTGAGCATAAAATGCTGTCTAATTCTCTTGGATTACCAGTTGGAGGTTGGAAAAAATTACACGTTATTACACAATCTGATTGAGTCAATCTTCACATTCAGAGCATTAATTCATACAACACTTCAATCTCTGAACCATAGGAAAATATGCTATGATTATTGATAATGATTCGCGGTACATTTTATTTAAAATTAGCATGTATTTTATCATAGCTTTAAAGACTAACCGTGATGTTATTGCTCAAAGGCGGCGATTTGTTCTAAGTTAGAATTAAGTCACATTATGGATTATAAGCCTTGCATTGAACTAATGCTGTAATAGCAACGCTATGTAAAACTAAAGCAGACTCAGTAGGTTTTCATGAAGAATTTCATTTTTGCTTTTTAAACTTGTAAATATTTTTAAGTGTTTAACCAAATATTGTAAACCTTTTAAAAAAATTGCACATATTTGAAAAATAAAAGTAAAAAAAGGATCTATAATCAGAAATCAATGAAGGATATTTGGTTTTAAACAAGAGGTCTCAAAAATTAAATAGATTTCACTAATTTATGACATGAAGACAGTCAAAGATCCTTTTATAACTTCATTTTGGTATCTCATCAAAAGTCTTTTTTTTTCTTTATTTTCTTTTAGATGATTGTTTTAATTACAAAGATTGAGATTTTTTGGTGGTAAAGTTATTCTCATTCTATAATTTCCACTATTTTTTTCATTTAAATTTAGCAACATTTAATCTTCATGAAGAAACGCAGCTATCATGGCAGTATAACTTTAGAAATCATCTTTCAGAATATGTTACATATGCACTATGAGAGTGTTGTTGAATAGATTTCTGGCATTATCCTTTTCTGCACACCCATAAAACGTGTACTCACCTAGCTGAACTCGGAGTGATAATTGGTAACAAGAATGAAGATGTCTAGGTTTGATGTAGATAGAATTATGTCTGGGTTTATTGTTGCAAAGCTGCATGCACTTCATGGAGGAGGTAAGCATTGAACCAAATGATTTTATTTATAGTGTTGTCAAAGTGTCATAATACCGAACACTGTAAATATTCAGTGGTTGGGCTTAAAATGGATATGCATTTTCAATAAAACGAATTTACTACACAGGAGTAGGTCTGTTGTCTCGTGACAAAATCCAATTTTTATGCTTTTAAGAGGAAAAACACTGGCTGTAGATTCCGTCAAAATAATGATCCAGAGTGTACGGTCCCCATCAGAGATATCTCTGGTGCCTTATTAATTCATGGTCGAGTCCAGGGTGCTGTGGAGAAACTTGATTTTACATTGTATGTATGTGTCGCTGGAAAGGTCGAGAGCTATAAACTAGCAATAAAAGGTTTCAAGCTGATATACTTCGTAGTAAGCCCCCATCTTCTGGAATCCCTTANATGATCCAGAGTGTATGGTCCCCATCAGAGATATCTCTGGTGCCTTATTAATTCATGGTCGAGTCCAGGGTGCTGTGGAGAAACTTGATTTTACATTGTATGTATGTGTCGCTGGAAAGGTCGAGAGCTATAAACTAGCAATAAAAGGTTTCAAGCTGATATACTTCGTAGTAAGCCCCCATCTTCTGGAATCCCTTAAGGCTCAATACATTTTATTTTTTACAACGTTAAAAGGATACAAAATGTTACAGAAATGGCATCTATAGTAGAAAGATGTAGTTTTACATTGAACATGATTTTTCTTTAATATTTATTTGTTTTATATTTCAGCGGTTAAGCAACTGCCTATATAAATAAAAGACTAATCCGAAAAATTAAACTGTACAAATCATTGTCGGAGTTTATTGCATTTATTCAAATTTTTAATACCCAGTTCCTTTGATACCTTCCAGATATCCTGCAATAACTCACAACTCTACCAATAAACTCCCATTCATAAATATTTTAACTCCATCAACATCATATGAAGATAATCACTAAGAGATTCACATCTTTTAATTCAGAGGATATAGCCAGCAGCTTAAGAATTGCTACTACTTGGGTAAATTGTACAGCTCCAGGTATTATCCTTTTGTACGCTTGATAATTAAATCCAAAAGTAATCCTTTTTTCAATACGTAGGTAAGTCTACTTTCTTTTAAGTTCTAAATAACANATGAAGATTAACACTAAGAGATTCACATCTTTTAATTCAGAGGATATAGCCAGCAGCTTAAGAATTGCTACTACTTGGGTAAATTGTACAGCTCCAGGTATTATCCTTTTGTACGCTTGATAANGTTAAATCCAAAAGTTATCCTTTTTTCAATACGTAGGTTAGTCTACTTTCTTTTAAGTTCTAAATAACATTTAAGTTAAATAAACTAATTGTAACTTAATAAACTAATGGAAAGTAATTCTTAAAATTAAAATAAGTTATGGCGAAAACAACTTAGAAGATTTAAAATCCAAAAATGATTTATCTTTTATCATCTAATCACCAAATAAAATTGAGAGATTTCGAAGAGCTCTGCTGTTTAATTAACTCAAAAATAGTTATCACAAAATTTTAAGGATTCTAGCTACCATCTGTGACTTACCATTTGTCAACGTTAAAAAACAGCATTGAATATTTTCCGAAATTTCTTTCATGACAATTCAAATCTGGTAGAAAGTATGTGAATGTTGGGAACTTTCTGAGACAATAGATAATACGTGTAGAAATCTTGAAAATCAATTCTAATATTCACCAATATTCATAAAATTCTGAT
>JXPE01010742.1:0-10881 GCA_001015215.1 Holcocephala fusca
AAAAAAAATAAAAGAATTATATTTATATTTCTTTCTTAAATTTTGTTTATGGAGTCGGAAAAATAAAAGATACTTTTTTTTTGTTTATAAAATTCAACTCTTTGAATTTTCAATTACTAGAATTGATGAATAGCAAGACAAGTTATTCTAGTCTAACTTTTCCAGAATTGTTAATAATACTCTCGACTTTTTAGTCATAATTTTCACAAAAACAAAAACAATTATTCCAAAATTATTTGTAAAAGTCTTAACATCGGTGCAGACAGCCTACATGAATTAAAAATGCAAGAAACGCAAAATGGTTAATAAGAACCATTACTCACGTGTAAAAATGTAAATAAATTTACTAGCTTTAGATAATTTTGTACATAAATAAAAGAAATTATTCACAGAAAACAAAAAATAAAAATAAAAAAAAATATTTGAATGTAGAAAAAGAAGTAATCACCCAAACTTATACAAGTATCAGGGACACATTAACTTCATTACAATAAAATATCGTTCATAAAGAAAAGCAGTATTTTGCTTTTTTATCATATAAACTCTTCAATTATTACACAAATGTTACCAGAAAATTTAATTTACATGGTAGATGGATTCCATGAAAAATTTCTCAAATTCAAGCCATTTAAAACGAAACACATTTTGTCATTTTGTCAAATTTACTTTTGTTGCTTGTTGGTACAAAATCAATGATCAACTTTAGGTGGAAACAATATTAAGTGTTTTTTTTTTGTTTTAATTGTTCTTTGTGAATACAAAACAAAATATGTCTTATGCTTTTTAATCAATTGAAGAAGCGGGAAATTCTTCTTACTGTACCATTTCTGTAATCCAAATTGATTTCCTTGATCTAATTGCATGCATTAAATTTATTATATCCTCTAGATTTGCATCTGGAATTTTTTTTATGAAATTTAAGTGATTGGATTTTTTCATTCTAAGAGATCTCTGATACTTTAGTCACTGTATATTTTTGTCTCAAGAGATCTCTGATATTTTAATCATTGAATTTTTTTCATCTTAAGAAATCTCTGATATTTTGCATCATTGCATCTTTTTATCCTAATAGATCTCTGATATTTTGATCATTGAATTTTTTTCATCCTAAGAGATCTCTGACACTTTAATCAGAATTTTATTATCCCAAGAAATCTGTGATATTTTGGTTCATGTATTCTTTTTATCCTAATAGATCTTTGTGATATTCTACTTTTGACTATTACTTCTGGCCAAATAATTTTCCATCAAAGCCTTGTGAGATTTTTTTTTTTTTTTTTTTTTTGTAAATAAAAGCGAAACTGCATAAATCGAGGAACGAGTATTCGCTTTGTTTAGCATTTAAGTAATTTACCTTAAAAAAAATGTTTATGTTTAGTCAATTTTAAAAATTTATTGTTTAAATTCTTCTCAAGTTTTCTTTTAAGCTGCCTTTTACCATTTCAAATTTAAACAAAAATTTCTGAGAAATTTTAAAAATCTGGCTATTCTTTTTATAATTAGTTGACAAATTTTATTTTCAAGTTTGCTTTAAAATTATTCTATGGAACTATTGCAAAGGCCTAAAAAGTTAAAAATTTACGGCAAAAATGTTTTTTTGTTTTATTAAATTTGAAAAATGATTGAGTTAAAATTTTTAATTTTCGTTTGATTTCTTGTAAAAATGTCTTGCATTTAAGAAATTTATTCTTTTTTATATGGAAATGATTTTTTTTTTATTGCTATGCTTGGTTTTGGTTTCGTTTTTTTTCTTTTTGCTGTGCAAGTTTGCCTTTAAAATATTTATTTATTTTTTATATTTCTCTCAGTATATTTTTCCTTTAAAAATGTCTGTTATTTTCCAGAAATATTTTATCAACGACTAATGAATGATACCAGCCACCCAGGTAATTCATTTGAATGATTTGATGCCGCCTGTTTATGAGTTTCTTTGTGCCTGTCATGTCTAAAAGCATTGAACTTTTAAGTTTTACGTACAATCTTACAAGTGAAAAAAAAATGTAAATAAAGAAGTAATAAAATTTTAATAAGAAATGCTGATTTATTATTTGTGGTAATTCTACACCGAAGCCTTTTTGAGAAGACAAAAAAAAAAAATCTGCACGTTGTAAATATTTCTGACGCAAAGTCTGTTTACATTTTTTTATTTTTAAAGATATTTTCATGAGATTGAATTGTGGTAGCGAGCGAAAATCCAAAAATGAACTTGTTCAGAGATTAAAATTTAGAAATTTAGAATTTTTTTTTCTTTTTTTTCACGAATTCTTTCTTTTGGTTAGAAACAGAAATTTATTTTAGAAACAAAAAAAAAAAATTCAATTTTAATTGCAATGTGCTGGACTTTCTTAACACGATGAAAGTCCTTTTTTTTTCTTTTTTGTATATACTTTGTTTTTTTTTGTTGCACTTTTCCACGTCACATTTCATGTACGTACATTTTCCGGACAACAAAAGGGAGTCGGCAAACTCGTTTTGGATGTCACCCGCATTCAGGGGAATTATCAGTCTCAATAAGCCACTTAAGACGAAACAATTTGCATAAACTCCAACAACTGGAAATACTCGAGTGTGTACACCAAAATCCGATCAATTAATACTGCAAACACAATCACATTTGTCAATAATTTCCACGAGCGCGGGAGATTGCAATAATTGAAAATGCCCTGTCCTGTTCTCTGCATATACACATGACAAGTTACAAGTGTTACATATGAACTTGTTCTCCACGATATGACACACACAAAATATGAACTTCTAGCGGGTTTTAATGCAATGTCAGTTATGGCGGTGGATTTTTACAACATTTTTGCAAATTACATACTTACGTATGTCCACTAAATTTTAAATATTTCATACCTCTGATAATATTGCACATATGAAACGCGTTTATTCTTATTTCTTTTTTACTATTTTTTTTGGCTTTTTCTTTTCTTTTTTTTTTTAATTTTGCGTTAACACCACAGCAATGTGAATTTTTTACTTTGCTGAAACAATTCTGAAAAAAAAAAAAAAAAAATTGTTGTCCTCCCGTGTAAAGCCAGGGACACTGAAATCAATCAGCCAATTTACTTGTAAATTTATTATCTACACTTTGTTTAACACACTCACCTTCAAAAAAAATACTCAAAATAAACTAATTTACGTTAAATTTCGATTTTTTATAATAAATTTGATAAATTTTCAGAAATTTCTAAAAGAATTATAACGCGTCGCTTTAACATAAATCCCCACTCACAGCATTCAAAATGGCGGAAAATAGAATATTTAGTACAAAAATGACGCGTTATGCCGTTCGCACCTGTATAGATGTCACTAAAGCTAGTTAATATTCCATTATTTTGGGTACGTTCGTTCTTAAGGCTAAAGTTTAGAACACATTAACTCTTGTATTTCTTTGAATTAAAAAAATTAAAAACAAAACAATAAAACTGGAAAGAGAAATACACGAAAATATTATCAATGACAATTAATTAAACATTAAATATTACTTCCTCTTATTAAATAAAAAAAAAATTCAAATCTTATCTAAATTTTGTTTGTAAAATAAAAACTAAGCCAAAAGCACAAACACAAACTTATTAAAACCATTAAAATTTTCAACAAAATCATATAATTTATCGAATTTTATAAAACTTTACTCTAAAATAAACAAACAGTAATAAACAATAAAACATTTAATCTGTTAATTGATGTTCTAAAAATTTTTTCTTAATTCTCTACTTTCAAACTTGCTTGTATTTCTCATTAAACAAAAAATAAATAAAACAATTTAAAATCTCCCATCTTCTAAATTTACTAGTAACACCTAATATCAGAATGGTGATAAAAAAAAAAACATTATTATTATTTAAACATTTTAAGTAGTAAAATATCTCTCTAGTATATGCCCTTTGGGATCCATGTCGAAATGTTTACCAGCTAAAAAATTAAAAAAAAAAACCAAAAAACTTCAAAACAAAGCCTTCTACTAATAAGATTTAGAATTAAAAAGAGTTTCCCATTAGAAAAACAAAAAGGAACTAACTTTGAGCCCCCTTCTACTACAGAATTTTGAGATGTTTTCATTTCCAATTATTTTTCCATAGAAGTATGGTCGCCATTTATGGTTTTCCACCTATCTACTTTTCATAACTTACATCTATGGCATGGTAGAATCTCCAAAACTATTATCAACGACATCTGCTTTTCATCTTACATTAGGTAAGTTATAATTTCCTGCAAGAAGAAAATCATTCAATGTAACTTAACAGGACCTATGTTTACCTATGGTTGCGAAACTTAATCTCTAATGGAAGCTGAAATAAAATTGTAAGCAATATTTGTAAGAAGAAACCTATGAATTAGATGGAACTTATCGGATAACACATAAACATGGACTAACATAAAACATCGTTTAATTACCAGAATGTTATAAGATTTATAAAAACGCAAAAAATCAGATGACTTGGTCACGTTGTAAGGATGAAAGAGAAAATATGGCAAGTTAAATAGCGTTTAGAAGATACCCAGAAGGAAATCGAAGATATTGTAGAAAAAAATGGGTTGGAAGAATAGAGAATGACCTAAAGAGAATTGTAAATTGGTGTAATCTAGGAAGGGAGCTGGATAAATAAAGGAGTACTAGTGAAGCAGGAATGGTTCACAAAAGACCTTGCAAGCAAAGGAAAAAATAAAAAAAAAGAAGCAGATTTTAACAGAGAAAATATAAAAACACTAAACAAATGTTGAATATTTGCAATAAAAAGTTTTAAGTGCAACATGCTCAACATTAAGGGAAGATGAGAAGTTAATAAAAATTATAGAATTTAAGATTTGACGACAAGTAGTAAACCGCCACATCTAGTGAGTTCTCTTATCGAAAACTTGAAAAGTACTATCTAAGATTTTAGCATTGGAAAAACCAGAACGAAACCAGATCTCAGTTAAATAGGCATATAATGCTTCATGAAATATGAAAATATGAACTTATAAATCTAAGACCTATCACATTTCGGAATGTAAAGGGAAAGAACACCTATTTTTTTTTTTTAATGTGCATCCATGATAGTAGCCTGCAAGATCACAGAAATTAAGGATTTTATAAAACGAGCCAAATAGTAAAAATTAATACGCACGTCACCTAAAATTTTGGGGCCAAACATCCTTCTAACAAATTGCATTTTTAAATTCAAAGTTTTTAACAGAAACATGTAATAAAGGCACAGTTGATAATTGAGGTAACCAACATATTAATAGGATTGGAAAGATGAATTAAAGAAAAGCGCAGATTTGTTGAAAGCACTTGAAATGGCAGAATTATTAAAAATTGACAAAATTTAGAATTTAATTCGAGTTTTAATTCATGGTACACTTAAATCACAAAAATATGTCGCAATTGCTTGTTAAAATAAATAAAAATGTGAAATTAATTTACAAAATTTGGATAAATTTAAAAAAAAAAATCCAATAATTTTCATTCAAATTTAAAAAGAACAGCAATAAACAGATTTTCTTGCAGATAATAAAAAAAGAAAAGAAGCAATGACATGCCGCTAATAATAAAAGCGGCATTTGTTTGGGCTTCAGGTTGCCATTTCACCAAAGTAGGGTGATACCAAGTTTCGCCAGTTAAATGTAGCTAAGTTTTTAAATGTAAATATGCATGCGAGTAAAGAGAGCAACACCATACTCATCAATCAGCTGATTGATTGATCCTTTTCAATGCAAACTACGCTTTTCACTCTGGCTGACATTTTACTGCACACCATGTCGACCGGTTTAGAAAGAAGATTTCCAATCTGTCCAAAGTTGGGCATGAGGCAGCGAGCTGCGCGAATAACAAAAATGGAGAATGGATTTAACTCTACCTCCTTTCTGAATACACCAGTTCGTAGGTAGTGCGAACTTTTTTAAATTTATTTAAGTTCTTTAAATTATCAAAACAAATATCTTTCATGTTTTTATTAAAATGACTTCGTTAATTAAATTTTGTTTTCATTTCGTCGACGCAGATACGTTTCCTGACTCATGTCTTCCAGAAGAACTGTCTGACTCCTTTTCCCAGCAGTTTAAGTTAAATTTAAAAATAAATTCTAAAATTATTTCGAATTTTCTAGTGATTTCATCAATTTAGAATTGCTCCCGTTGTTGTTTTTAGCAGCCTAGTCGTCCCATCTCAAACTAAAAAAGATAAAATTACTTTCATTTCGAATCAAAATTAAAATCAAAACCTACTATTATTCACCTATTTCCTTGATCATTTAATAATAAATCAAAAATCTATGAATGAAATCCAAGTAAACATTTAAAAATTGAAGTGAAATCGGTTTACATTTCATTTTTTGGATCAATGGCAAAAAAAAGAACAACCCATTGCCCAAGGGATAGATGGAAACATCCAGACATCACAAACTTTAGTTTAACCAACGGGCTTAATCCCAACCTTTAAATGCCACAACTAGTAAGATCTTTCAATTTACCACTTCCTAATCATCAGAAAATTCAATAGCTCGCCTAAACTTACGAAAACGCCACACAGATTGACAAACAGCCAAACAGATTCACCAACCTTCCAATTCCTATTAAAAAAAAAAAAACAAAAAACTATTACCCACTTGTAAAGTTAAGAAGAGAAGAAGACCTAGAAAGTGCTCTAACCCATGGAACCATTAAAGAATGTGCCAAGAAGAGTATGCCACCCCCTGCTCCGGGTAACTCTCAAAATATCTGAGCTATTTAGCCCAATCATGTTGAAGTTGCTTAGAAACAAGAGGAAAGCAAGCACGCAATGGCAAATTGCAAGATTACCCCAAGTCAAGATAAAGCTAAGTCAACCAATCAAAATTTTAAAAGCTGAGAGGAATTAGAAGATAAAATTAAGTGTTCTGACTGAAGACAAATCGAAGACAGACTGGCCTACTTTAGATGTGGAAGTTTCTTCTACAGCTTGCAGTTTGCAAAGAGCTTAAAAAGAACCGGTAAATTAAATAACTAAGATCCAAATTTTTCTTTTAAAGTTTTAGCCATATCAAAATTTGTACAAAGATTTTTTTTTTCAAATAGTGTAAAAGCAAAATGCTTTTTCCTCAAATTTTCTTATGGGGCTCTTTTTAATTTGTTTTTGTGTCAAAGACAAGTCTCGTCTTTAATTTAGATTTTTTTTTTCAATGAGGTTTTTTAGACTATTCCTTTGATATCAAACCTTTTGGGTTTCCATTCCTTCTCCCGGCTTGAGATATCTCCTCTTTTCATTCATTTTTTAGGCCATTACTTTGTCATCACTCCTTTCCAGTAAGTTTTTTCTTCAGGCAGGTAAATTACCATTTTTCTAGCTTTCGTTAGTCCTTTCATCTTCGAAATTTCTGGCATATTACAGTTCTATCTTGAAAATTCCTTGCGGTTCGAGCCAAGATTAAAAGTTTGAGATTAGAATTCTCAAGTTTTCTTAACAACTTTTATCTCAGTTATTTAGTGAATTCCATTTTGATGTTTCTTGATATTTTGTTTCAAATTTCTCATTTACATCTTTCGATTGGAATTACTTCTTACAATTTTTATTTCCATAGCTCCTAAGTTTTTTAAGCTCATAAATTACATTTAAAAATTTTATTAAATTTGTCATGTTTATTTCTTGCTGCGAATGAATGAATGGGAAGAATACTGTTGAGAAATTCAAGACCATCTCAGGCTTCTTCTGCAAAACAAAGAAAAGAGAACATAAATGTATCCTGATGGCATGGACAATTTTTTATCTTGTAATATTGATAATATTGTAGAATTTATGCAACTTGTCTTTACTTGGCATACTATAAATGATATCATATCCTCCAGACTTACAGAAGAACATTTAAATATTTTTTCAGGTTTACTCGTTGATAAAGGTACTCCTCTGAATGCGAGTGCTTTTTTATATTACCTTTAGGCATCCATGGTTAGTTCTACTGTTTAATTTGATGTGCGAGAAGAAAAAAATTCTCGATAGTTCCATTTTACGAAGTTTGTGATATTTTTGTTAATTTCACCAAAGGGTTATTTTCAATTTTCAATTTTTAGTAATATGAGAAACATAAAAAAATTTGTTTTTTTCCTTGGTGCAATCCACTACAGACACTAGAAAATCCCACTAGGAATATTCGGCCAGACTCAGAATAAACTCAGTTAAATACACGAACAGCACTTTAAATATTTTCCCATGAAATTTCAATTTCTACTTTTTTCAGATTAGACGCTTTTAATTTGTTTTTAAAACAACTCCAATCCTCAATTTTTGACACAAGCTGGAAATGCACAAACCCACATACCATAAAATAATAGTCTATCTGCTTTTAGCTCCTTTAAGGAATAATAAGAAATTCATACAGTTATCTCTTTCTGAAAGTATCTTTACTTGCCGCGAATATCAAACAACTCACACTTCTTTAAGTCACTCACTTTTGTTAAGTGCCGCTTCTTGGAGTATTAAATTTTCTTTGCCATTGCACGAGCTGTCAAGTGATTTTTTTTGTAATTAATTTGCTGACTACTTTAACTCAAGATTTTGTTTTAATTATTGGTTTTTCTTCTGTTTTTTTAGTAAAAAGGAATTTAATTCGAATGTAGGTACGTTGAAAATTCTTCAGATATTACCTTCTGACATAAAGAAATGCTAAGTTTTTTTTTATAAATCGCATTCAAATCATGAATTTAATTTTTTGTTTATTTTTGGAGTTTGTTTCAAAAAAGTGAATTAAAATTTGTTTGATTCTTCTTCTACAGATTTTTTGTAAAGTAAAAAAAAAAATAAATAAAAAAAAAATGCCAAAATACTACTGCGACTATTGCGACACCTACCTCACCCACGATTCTCCTAGCGTTCGAAAAACTCATTGCACTGGCCGTAAGCACCGGGACAATGTAAAATTCTACTATCAGAAATGGATGGAAGAGCAAGCACAACATTTAATTGACGCAACTACTGCTGCATTCAAAGCTGGAAAAATTACACAAAATCCATTTGCAACTGCTCCTCCAAAACCTGGTGTAGCAATACCTCCTCCTACTGGTCTTGGCCCTCCGCCAAGACCTGGTATATTACCACCCGGTATGCCAACTGGTGGACCAATGCCTCCAATGATGATGGGACCACATGGACCAATTCCACCACCAATGATGGGTATGAGGCCGCCACCTATGATGGGTCCTATGGGACCAATGATGGGACCTCCACCACCAATTGCTGCTTTAAGTAATATGCGACCGCCTATTGGTCCGCCACCAACAATTAAGTAATTTTTACTTTAGAAATAAACTACGTTAAGTATGTAAGACTGCTTTTTTCTTTCAATGCATTCTACCTACAACATTTTTAGAAAAGGATATTTCTTTTTATTTATAGCTTTCAGACTTCAGTGATAACTTTTTACAGGAATTTCGAATATACAAAGAGTAACCAGATGTAAAAAATAGGATTTGGCAACAAGCCAAGGTCAATTTTTATGGAATGTTATGATTTTGAAATCCAGTGCATTCAGTTTTTGTTTAAAGAACAGAACATTCGAAGAAAATATTTGCTTCAACTTGTTTAGAGAAGTTTTTCTTTATTTCGAAAGCTTCTGGACTTAGGGTACGGGCACCGAGGGAAATGAAAGTTTCATACAATTAAATTCGGAAGTCTCATATGCTTTCAAGAACTTGTTCTTTTCGGAATAAATGAAGATTACGAGCAGGAAGAGACCAATTGAAAGAACATTGCAAAAATGAAATCAGCGAATGAAAACATTTAACATTTGTGGTGTGAAGAGATGTTTTACTTGTAAGCGTTTCAGAACACATCATTTAAACGCAGACGTTGTGCTGACCTATAAATTAGAAACTTTTTTTCATGCATCAAAAATCATCAACAAATCTCAGTACTTCAGTTCGTAATTGTGACTATTATTACCGCACTTTTTAACGACTTATTCTTCTTCATTTCCATTAAAAATTGAGTTAACTTCTAGTTTCATGGTTGGCAAAGATTTTAGTTGTCTCAATTTTAATTTCTTTTCTTAGTAAAATGATTTTCTGTATGGTTTTTTTTTCAATTCAAAATCGGTGTATAGATAAAAACTCTGGAGCTACGCTGTTTGTCTACACTCTAAAATTCTTTTTTTCAATCCATAAAGAGATGGTGACAAATAACAAGTCGGCAGAAATCTTTACATTTCAGCATTGTTTGATATACTCTTTTTTAAATTTCGTTTATAGTTTAAGATTCTCAGTGGTACGACACAATAACACCAAAGCATAAATTTTACGTGATTGCAACCCTTCTGATGGTTTGGCACTATAACCATTTCCTTTTAGTCTTTTGGGATTACTTCCTTATTCCATAAGAAAAATATTAGATTTTATGAAGCATTCCAAATGGTTTTAATAAATTTATTGCAACATTTTTTTCATGAAAATATTAATTATAGGGTGCGGAAAGTGAGTCAGGAGCGGGCAGAAATGATTTACTATAAAACTTGGGAAAGATCTTGGATAGCGTCTCATATGGGACCTTTCTCGGATAATCCGCAAATACTTTAAAGACTCGAATACTCCTAAGACTGAATAAGGTTAACATTAGAATATATGTTGACTTGCTCATCTAGAAGATATGCTACCAAAATTTGGGTAGCTGAAGACTGCTGTTGCAGAGGATGTTGCTACAGAGATGGAACTAAAATAAGTGAATGGGTGTTTATTTCTGAAATTATCCTTCGAAGGATAACATGTAAACATGTTTTTTCAAAGAATATACTGACGCGGTAATGATCCTAGGATGCTCTAAATATCACCGGTAGAACCATTTATGGGGTTCAATATCTTGGGAACAAAATCCTCACTCGGATGAACAAAATCTGCTGTAGCTCCGTGAATTCTCAAACAGAAAATCCATTT
>JXPE01010857.1:343-11555 GCA_001015215.1 Holcocephala fusca
CCCGCATAGATGGCCTAAATGTTTAAGACCCGAAAATGGATCCCCTCCATAAAAAAAAAGACGGAATGAACTATGAATTCTGATCCTATGTGAAGACCTTAAGGATTCAATGAGCTAAGGTTCATAAAGATTTATTGCTGCATGCACTTTGTTTCAATTACTGTCGTTTTAATAAGAGAGAACCTTAATCAATTAATAATGGGGTAGGTGATAAAAATGTATCTGCTCAATAATTATCTTTCTATGAAAATAACAATGAACAAACAATAAAATTTTCCCAAATTGATATGCTTGGCTAGAGTATTGTAAATAAGAATTATTTCACGATAGCTGCTTCTGGATTAAATATTTAATCCACGATATTGATAATATCTTGATTGGAGGAGAACTTGATATACGTAGATGCTATAGTTATAGAAACCAATCTCAAGAAAGATCACCACCAGTTCATATTGATTACAAAACATGAATCTAAGAGACAATTGTAAAATTCAACTTGGGTTTAAACTATGTACAAGCCATAATATGTCTGTGCTTCTAAAACATTTAGGTACAATTGTTAAGTGTTTTAACGTTCGGGAAAATTTTCGCCATAATTTCAACAGCACAACATAAATGAATCTAAAATCTTCTTTTATCTCAAATTAGATTCTGCGTTAATAGTTTTTTGATTTGAAATTTAGCCTCTTTCAGAGTCAAAAGTCAGTAAGTGACTTGTACCCACACCTTCTTTAGTCATTACGAATGTATTATATTTATCCCTTAACCTTATACACTCGTACTTTTCATATGATAAACTTTAGTCTTAAATGTGATCAGAATATATTTCTTCTATATTTTAAGATTCCTAATAATATTATACGATTAGTATATAGTTTTATTACTCGTATATACTTGTGATTTATCGATCATGACAGGTACTCAGTTTTGCAATTCTATTCTTCAGTTTTCAATATTGTTGGCATATCATGGTGCTACTATTTCCGCTTTTATGAACTCATATTTGCGCTAATCTAACTAGTCAGCATACTAGCTTTATTGATGATTGCCCTAAAATGCGATAATCACCATTCATAGGAAAAAGATTTGCAATGTAAGACTGAACTTATCTTTGTACCAACCTAACTAGTCAGCCTACTAGCTTTATTGATGATTGCCCTAAAATGCAACAATCACCATTTATAGGAAAGAGATTTGCAATGTAAGACTGAACTAATCTTTGCACCAATTTTATTGATGATTGCCTTAAAGTATGACAATCACATTTCATGGGAATGAGACTATATTGGATTAAATAAGATTTCTGGTTTCTTTGTTTTTTATTATTATTTATACTGATGTTATTCCTATGATTTTCAATGAGTATTAATATACAATCGGCATAATATTACTCTCCTATTCTTTCCCCATACGTTATTTTTTAAATTTCTTAAATATCATTCTTGGTTTGGTTTTTATGCGCTTTTCCCTAAACCATAGTATAGTAATCTCCCCTGTAAGATGGTAAATGAATTCCGTGCTATAGGAAAATGTGTTGTATGAGAATTCTTGTATAATTCGCTCGTATAACCCCATGTACAAATGATTCATGTTTAACTTTTTTCGTTAAAGGAGGTTAAAATTGCAGTACAGAAATATAACGCGGGAAATCTCCACGTTATAGGAGAAAAACCCTTGTTATACGAGGGACATGAAATGGCGTAATATGAAAAAGAGTTATAAAAGTACAGTGTTATAGGGGGTCTTTTTTTTTTTTTTATAGAAGGTATCCTCTTCGGATCTTAAATACTTAGGCCATCTATGCGGGTCCATTGTGTCACTCCCTTAAAAACTATCTTAGTTTTTTATATCCTAAGCAGGAATTTAACCCACAACCTTCTGTGCGAATTGTCCAATGGTTACACCACTGGGCTACTAGGCCGGACATATAGGGGCTTACAGTATATTCGTCAAATTGGTTCGGTTATTTTCGCATAGTTGCTTGTTTTCATTCTGCGCTAAAAGGGTTAGATTCCAATTTTATTTAAAAAATATGAAAACCAATTTTTTTTTAAATTTACACAATACTGAGCTTTACTTATATTTAAATGAGCCTTTTCTTCATTTCGAATGGATCGACAAAGTATTTAATGCCATCAAAAAGGAAAAAACAAAGTTCGAGGTTACACAAATTTTTAATTCAAAGTTTTCAATATTTACCTGTAAAAACTACGTGCTGGTTCCTTGTAAATTCATAAAAAACCCAATTTGTTGAAAGTTTTAATTTAGAACTACTTGTAGCTGATTTATGTGATTACCAACTAAAAACAGTTTAAAGTAAAAGCAACACTAAAAACTTTCCGTCCTATGTTAGAAGCAATAAACGAAAATTCAAATTCAATTCAATTCCAAGTCAATTAATAAAATGCAAAATAATCGATTCTTAGTAAATGGATGAAGTCAGAAGGATTATTAGAATGGAAAATAGAACTGCATTCTCAAAAAATGTTGAGGTAATCAGAACTCAAGAAAACATTACTTTCTTTTATTATATGCGAGCTTTAAAGATGGTATTTTTATTTTTATTTTTTTTTAAACCAAACGAGGAAACTTATCAATTATTTTAAGTTTTAAATTCAACTATGTCCGGCTTGGTAGCTCAGTGCTCAGTGGTGTAACCATTGAAATATCCGCACAAAAGGTCGTCGGTTCGATTCCCGCTTAGGACATAAAAATGAGGAACACAATAGATCCATGCGGATGTCCTAGGTGTTAAAGACCCGAGAGGATCCCTTCCAAAAAAAAAGAAAAAAAGTTCAACTATACTGGGAAAAATGTCACTAAGATTATGAAATGTAACTAGGATTTTTTAAGCTCAATGCCAATATGTGAAATGGGAAACCATCTTTTTAAAGTCTGTGGATTCAAAATTTAGTCAAAGAACTTAATGATTTTATAATTTCTTCAAAAATTCAGCAGCTTTTACAATTCCTATTGAATAGTTTGTATGGTTCGGCTCGTATATTCAGAGAGTTAATATGATTATTATAGTGGTCAGTACATAACTTTACACCATCCAAGAACTAGTTAATAGGAATCAATTTTTTTTGTTAAGAAGAATCCTTAGATTATAGTATTTTACTTTTACTATTTTACAGATTGAAACATTAAACAATTCCCATATTTGCAATAATTTCAAAATAATTTTTTTGATTTTAAGAACTCTATCGAATAGATTTGAAGGCGTTAATCTCAAACTCAATTTTCCAACCATAAAACGAAACAAAAACCGATTCTTCCACTAGTTCCACTATAAGGTCGAAATTTTTGTTATAAAATTATTCGCATATTAAAATAGTGTTGGTCTTAACAAAAAGTGTAGGCTTACATCTTATTTTTTTGGCTAGGGAGTTTCAACAAAGTTGTTTAATAGTTAGTGAAAGGTTGCATAAGTAAGCCAAATGTTTCATATTTTTACTTAAAGCAGAACTCAGCATATCATGCCATAAAATCATTTGAAGAAAATGATAAATAAGGCCAAAAATCTATTAGACGGTTGAGTCTTTTGACAAATCGTTCTTGAATGTTTTCTTGTCACGTTATGAGGAGTGTACGCTTATAAAATCTTTGAAATAGTGCCGCGAGGGCCAGAATTCAGTAAACCAAAAATATAGGTAGTAAGCAATCAATTATTTGATTGATTTACTAATTATTGATTATTGAAGGATGTTACTTTAAGCGAAATATAACAGATATTAACAAATATCTACATACTCGTATCTATCAAAATGTAAAACTAATAAATGTAAGTAGAGGAAATTCATGTCCCACTTATTATCTCACGATCCATTAGTAAAACTTTTTGCTGAAAAACAAATAAATCGAATAAATTTCTAGTTACTTTTGACCAGCCTCGATATTTCTGTCTTCTAAATCCCACTTACACCATTCAGTTTTTAACTTCTGTCAACTGTTTGCTTATTTTAAAAGCAATCGAAAACAAGAGTCCTCGTCCCACTCGCCTGCAATTGCATCAAATGCAATAAACTGACGTGGTATGTCTTTCAAAAATCTCACAAATCTAAAGACTAAAAATCAAGAAAAAGTGAAAAGATGGAGTTTCAATAATATGCTAGCCGCGCACTGTGCACAGCAGTTGTACACATGTCAACTAAAATCCATTCTACAACGATCTGATCCGATGACATTCATTTTTCGATGGAGTCTTCATCCAAATGCAATTTTAACTTTGGGACTCTTTATATTCACGGATGCAAGTCAATGGGATCGAGCCTTTCTGACAGTGCGTGGTCTACTGCCATTCTTTGACAATTTGCGTGATTAATTGGAATAAGCTGCGCACATTAAACGACCATGATGTAGCCATCCAGTACGGATGAAATGGCTTAATGCGCTTTATACAAGAGGGAAAATTGATGGCATGGTGCACTAACTGGTAATGGTTGCAAACAACGCATCAAACCTGCTGGTCTAGTTTTGGGCTTTAGAAAAATCGAGGACATGCATGAAATTGAATGGAAAAATCTTCTTGACAATTCTTCAATGAGTCATCTTCTGAAGATACGATGATGACTTGTAAAAGAATTACTGGCCTAAAGATGCAGGGTGCCTTTTAGCTTGCAAAAGGGTTTGCCTTTTTTGTACGTAAGCTAATCAATCATTTGCAAGTGCACTAGATTTCTTTTTAAAAATTTGACACTCTGTTAAGGAGTTATTCATTATAAAAAGTAGGCTTGGCAAAATGCTAGGATTTAAACAGGAAACTAAGGACAAAATAAGATTAATTTCTCAAGACACTTGTCTTTGGAATGTTTACACGTGGGTATGAATAACAAGTCGTTGTTGCATTGAACGTTAACATAATTGGAATCCAACCTACTTGGAGGTCTTCTTTCTTTGGAGTTATGTACAGAAGGATTAAATTTCATTTAATTTGTTCCTGAATTAATTCAAATTTAAATCTTACTTATCTGCAAATTTTTTATGAGAAAAAATGATTCCACAAAACTTCGAACTTCAACTTTGAACTAATGTAATCAGTTAAAATTTTTCTAGTGCATTTCTTCCTTCCAAATTACGACCAATAAGTCAAAAGGGGATTGCTGAAAATTAAAAATAACTCAGAACTTTAAATGGAGTTGAAGTTAGAGTTTTTTATCTCTTCTAAGTATTTATACACATTATTTAGTACTATCTAAAACCCTTTAGGTATTTTAGAATCTAAGTTTAGATGCTCTTAGCCCAGCTGTTGTTTTTTACTAATATTTTTGAGATCTTAATAGAATGCAAAGCAGATGTTTGGCTTAATAGTAAAAATTCTAGTCAGGGTTTGAATGTGTTTAAAAAGTTTTTATTTAGTAGGGTTAAAAAAAAGTCACTTAATAGCTGTAAGCATCCACTACAGTCAATAAGTCTTTAGAGTACTATAAAGTGATATACTGCAGCTTTTTAAGAAAGATCTTAGATAGCTCCCAGATGATAAATAGAAAATCGTCAAAAATTTCAATTTTGATGAGGAAAGGAGTCTAAGAATGCAAGAAATTGAAGCAATCATTCTCCAAATCAATATTCAGTTGAAAGGAGAAAAGGACAAGTGCCGAATAAAATATGTGAATGCACTTGCAATAATACTAATCGAAAATTAGAGGAATATAAAAGTTCAAATTTTTTTAATTCTCTTAGAAAAAAACACGAATTGTAAAAGATTGCTAGGAGCTTTTAATAGTAGCAAAATTAAAGTCTTAGAAAATACTTTTTGTACTTTTGTTTTCTTAAATTTTATGCTAAATGCACAACGTTTAAATGTGTCGACTTTGTTCATCTTAGAAGATTTACTGCAACTAAAACTTGTACTTCATAAATCCTTAAGTAAAAAGCAAAACTTTAATTCAATTTAAATTCTAAACCCATCTATTTTCCAGTTTTTCTCGTTTTTTCGCCGAAAAACAAGATTTCACTTTCAACTATAAAAAGCTCAATCAACTTAAAATAAAATTCTTTTGTCTACCTGTAAGTTTCCTTCCCATCTGGAATCATGAACCATGACATATTGCCACTATTCAAGGCTATTTTTTGGATATTTTTTAGGAACTTAGACGACAGCATTTTACTGGCTAACAAACTAATTGCCACTGAGCAATTGCTTGGTCATAATTTTCCAGTAAAATTTCCCACACCTTGCAAAAGTCAATTAATGTTCACAAAATTGAGATAAAATTTATTTCATATTTCCTTGACCAAGATGATGTGGTTTTTATTTTTTCCTTCTTCTTTCAATACAAGAAATGGATGGTTAAAAAATGGGAAGACGGTAGAGAGAAACTACTTAGGTTCCATTGTAAGTGTTCTAGGAGAACAAAACAAAAAACTGAAACATAAATTATGGCCCCATAATTCATAAAAAGTTCAAGCTAAATGAACAAAATTGAGATAAAAAACAGTCGATTATGTCACGAGATTAATAGCCGCTTGAACTAAACAGTTTCCACCTAGCTGAAAAGTTTTGTGTAACGTAATAAAGTTCGAAGCTGGACCTTGAAAAACTAACAGAATCCGATTCTTCAGATGCAAGGCCCTATGAATCTTATCTAAAAATCTTTGGATACTTCGATCTGGTATCATTGGTATCTGGTATCTTACACTAACTGCGCTGGAAAAGATTCATGGATTTAAGAGTTTACTTTTCAAGAAATTTTTAAGCCTATTATCCTGAAATTACCATTACATATGAGGCTATGAATTTTCCATTTTCATCATATTATGAAAAATCATTAGAAGCTTGAGAATGTACTATTAAAACGTTTGAACATCTCTCCCAAGTCTATGAGTAGGCCATTTNATACTATTAAAACGTTTTTGACATCTCTCCCAAGTCTATGAGTAGGCCATTTGATAAATTTAAGCCAGCTACTCTTGGTCAATTGCTTTGTGGCTGATGAAATTTATGAGAACTTCTTAGATACGATTATGTACCACATCACAGGTAATTGCTTTGTGAATTTCAATGTCAGTACATTAACCTCTAAGCTAATTGGGATTATGGATAAGAGGCATTAAGCATCTCTCAGGCTGCGGTTTACTTTCAAATGACTAATAGAGACATCAATTGTGTGCTTAGTACCAAAACTTATTATTAGCACAAAATTAGCCGTGAGCTCGATTCGTCTTCAAATCCACCCATCCAGGTAATTAAAATGAAATTACGATTAAGTTCGAACTAAATTAATTCTTGACTAAATTTTTAGAAATTTTAATCTATGATTTGTTCAATTTTAAAATTTTTGGATAGATGAAAAGTAAGAAAAAGAAAATATTTTAAGAGCACTTTTTATAGGGTAAGTGATGTTCAGAAAGATAAAATTTTGTGTTAAGAATACTCGATCTTCATTATCAGCTAATTCAGTGATCTTTAATCTCATTTTGTTAAAACGCGAGACCTTTAAATACGAAAATCGATTTAATTATGAAATTTTAAATTAAGCACATACGATAATCAGTTCAGAGGTTTATCAAAATTTGTTTGAATGCATGAAAACTCGAGGTCTTATTTGGATATAACTTAAAGAATCATATAAAATTTTGTACCTGGTTCACATAAGTAGACGAACTTTTCGGCTCGAAAGTGGTAATATAATTACATCAAGGAATCCATGGAAAACATGCAAATTTTAAATTGCGTAAGTGACAAAAAATATTGAGTCTATCCCTTGAATAATACTTTTATTACTTAAGAAAAATTTCTCAAGATCGCTTAAGATTTAGTGGAATTATGGTAGTGAACGAATTTTAGTTGCCAGTAGCGTGTTATATGTAGCGGGTATATGCATAAGTCTAAGGGAAATTAATTTTTTTAATTCAAAATATTGGCCATTGGTCTCTACGCCATTTCACCCATCTTTCAGGTAATTTATGAATACCATGCCAGAAAAATTGCTTGTCGTTTGTGGCAAACCATTTGTCGAGCCATTTTCCAACTTCGTCGAAATTACTGACGTAGTGCTCTATGAGCGCGTGCCCTCATTGACGCAAAGAGATGGCAGTCAGATGACGCCAGGTTTGGGAGTACAACGGACACGGACACGGACACGGACACTGGTTTTGCTGTGTGAGACGGCGGATTGTTGTGTAACAAAATTACTTTGCCATGTCTTCTGGCCCATTTCGGTCGTCATTCGATTAATGCGTGATTTAAATTAATCATTTGTTGGTGACAGCATTGCGTATTAAGGATTTCCCCGGGCTTCAAGAGCTCATAATACACAACATCGCTCTGGTCTTAACACACACAAAGCATAGTCTTCGTCCCGAGCCACGAATGGTAATATGTCCTACTTTAGGCATATCATCAATAAAGCAAGTAGCAGCCTAGCCAGAATAGGCAATGATGAGAAAGTGCTTAAATGAAAAGTATTGCAGGGAAATGCCGTAAATGTCCATAGACATATGTCTAAAGACTGGCATGGAACTGCAACAACTAGTATGCTTTTGCCCGAAGTGTAGTTTATATTTACTATATGCCTAATTAAATAAGATTACCAGGGATCTTATATGTGTTAGAAGATACGAGAGAAATATATCCTTGCATATAAAGTATCTCGTAAAAGACACAAACTTGCATGCGTAAGCTATGAGTATATCGTTGTTAAGGGATAGACATGATGAACTCATAACGGCCAATAAAGGTAAAAACAACCAAGTGAACAATTTTCAAAGGAGCAGATCTTAACCTGAGAGCGCTACCCTGGCGTAGTCAACATATAGCGGTAGATCCAAGTATTTTATATGGAAAAACTTGAATGCATATGAAGACAAACAGATACGACAGGGATAGGAGCCCAATCGTATCTAAACCGTTCTGGGATTTCACGATACCTAACATTGGAGTTGGACTCGTGGTGGCTCTAGAGGTAGCTAGATTTTCAATTAGAAAACTTCTAATGCAGATATCTAACTGGAAGAAAAAAGAGTTTAGATGCACTTAGGTTGTGCCGTTGAGAACGACGCGAATCAAGTCCTAACATTAAACACAGAAAATTGTCTTCTTGCGGAAGCGATTTGGCGCTGGTGTTGATGAACCGGCTTCGCCAAGTGAAAGCCACGATTTTTTCCGTTTCGGGTTTTCAAAATAAATTCATTTTTCTTCACCCGTCATAATTCGATCTAAAAAATGATTTCCTTTGGTGGAGTTGAAGCAGCATTTCACAAGTGACTTTATGATTTTCCATATGACGTTCATTCAAATTGTATGGGACCCACTTACCGAGTTTATTGATCTTTGATCATTGCTCGTAAACATCTGCTGATTGTTTCNGAAAGCCACGATTTTTTCCGTTTCGGGTTTTCAAAATAAATTCATTTTTCTTCACCCGTCATAATTCGATCTAAAAAATGATTTCCTTTGGTGGAGTTGAAGCAGCATTTCACAAGTGACTTTATGATTTTCCATATGACGTTCATTCAAATTGTATGGGACCCACTTACCGAGTTTATTGATTTCTCCCATTGCTCATAAACGTTTGCTGATTGTTTCTTGTGATACATGTAATGCTTCTTTTGCTAATTGCCACTGAGTTTGAGTTGGACCATTATCCAATAACTCCAGCAATTGCTCGTCTTCACATTTTTGTGGTCTTCCAGAACGATCACTGTCTTTCACATTGAAATCACCACTATTAAATTGTCGAAATCATGTCTTACATGTTCTAATCGATGGAGTGTGTTCATCATTTGTTTCTAGCAGCAAATGATGACTTTCAACCTGTTTTTTCTTTTGATGAAATAAGAAAAGCAATGCGTGCCACAAATGTTCTTTTTCAGGCACAAAACTCGACATGATTGCTGAACGATAAAACAAAGATACTTGTTTTTGGCGGACTCAACTTATGTTTGTAGTTTGTAGTTTTAAATGTCAGATGAATAAAATGACCCATGTGTCAAACTAATACGCTGCGTACTTTTCGCTGACACTATCTCTTAGTTAAACTGGAAAAAACTTATGCATACACCTGGTAAAAGGATAATAAGCTATCAGAAAAAACTTAAAGGATAATAAGCTACCAGAAGAAACTTAATACTTCTTTGCTATCGGGTCATTTACGGATATTATGCTGCTTGATGTTAGATGTAAAAAAATGCTTTATGATTTAGGTGAACATAACAAGGTTACATTGTTCTCTGTGCCTTGCTATGGCAAATATCATTGCTATCAGTGGAGCAAAAGGAGTTAAGGATAGTATCTTTAAGGTAGAAATGTCACTCTAGAAATAAGAAAGATGATTTAGGTATTAAAAAATAAGATACATGGAAGAATTGTGAGAAAAGTTAGATACTACTTCACACAGCAACCTCCGAGAATATTACAGCGCGAGAGGACAATAGATCATATGGATTCAATATAATGATGGAAGTATCTTTTACCTATTGTAACCAACCAGTCAACTGACTAAGTTAAAGGTGTACTTTTGAATCGAATTCTCAATATAGCCTTAAACTACTTTAACACTTTATGAGGAATTAAGTGCACTATAAATCCAGTGAATTTAAGAAAATCAATTAAAGTGTCTTCATTATTCCTTTGAAATTTTTTGTGTTTCTTTAATGGTTTCGATCGGATGTTGGTTACGAAAAATTTTTAGTAATACATTTGCAATCCTGAATATAAAAATACTAATTTTATTGGTTCACTTACTTTGAATTAAAGATAGAAGGAATTCGATAGTGGAGAAGTAAGATGGCTTTTATAAAGTAGACAATCATAAATTTAGAAGAAAAATTGATATTTCTTGATTAGATTCGATTCGCTTCATTTTTATTTTATAACAAAATTATCAAATTTGTGTCTTCCATATTCATTTAGTGGTCTTAGAAGCTATTACTAGGACATAAAGATATGCGTATCGAAAATTATACCTGACATCACGTTTCAAAATATTGAAATCCTTTTGGAATATAATTAGGCAGAAGATTTTTATATGGTCTCCCTAATTCTTAAATTATATGGTGATTGCCTGAATTTCAGCGAATCGAACCAATGTGTAGATGATTTGAAGTTGATATTAATTAAATTATTTAATTATTTTAAGTAAAAAAAGAAAATCATTACCAGTCTCCTACACTTCTTCGATATTCCATAATACATTTATTAAATTTTGTATTATATGATTGAATTGTTTAAACTAGGAGTACGAGGGTGGATTGATAAGCTATGAGCTTT
>JXPE01010859.1:0-18486 GCA_001015215.1 Holcocephala fusca
TATTTCATTTAAAATTACGCCAACAATTTTTTTCAATGTAGTTTTAATTTTTTATGAGGGAACGAACAGCTTTATTTCTATTCACTGAGTTTTTTGTTTTGTTTTAATTGAAATTAACTTGTAAGTGAAAAAAAGATTTGTTGATTACCAAAGTACCAAAAGCAATGAAGAGGATCGAAAGTTGCACTTACTTACTAAGGGGGAAAAAGAAGTATAGAAAAAAAAGATAGAAAACCATCTACCAACATTACATGAACTTCATCAATAGTTTCAAAAAAAAAAAACTCTTGTAACTTTGATTTTATCGATTGATATTTTTCGAGTACAAGAAACTGGCCACCAGTTACTATCACAAATCTTACGCAATAGCGCATAACTCCATGTAACTCTCATTAAATCCGACAGCAAGGTAATTTTGCTTTTACTCTGTGGTTACAAAAAACCAGTTAAAAAAGAAAATAAAAAACTTTCTACATACGTAAATCTCTGCCGCCAGCCAAAGTTTGTATCACAAAAAGGCACGAAATTATTCCAATTTTTAGTGTGACACACATTTTGTTGTTAAACTTTGCAACAAATCAAGCCAACAAACAATACAAGAAACGAGAAAAGAACAGAGCACAACACGATTAGTGTTTTTGATAATCCGCACTTTTTCTTTTTAATTAAAGGAATTTTAGTTTCAATTTTTTTTTTTTTACTTTTTAATTAAAAAATTTAATAAAACAAAAATATTATTCCTATTTCTTTTTCTTTTGATTAAAACAAACTCAACTGCTTAAAAATCAACCGATAACACGAACCAACAAACGAACGAACGATAGTAGAAGACCCTGAGTTATCTGGCAAAGATTGGTAAATGGAGTGGATCTGAAGTTACTTAATTCGTGGCTTTTATAGCGCCTATAGACGAAAAAGTAGCATTTCGTTTTTTAAGAGTGCTTTTTTTTTGCTGTTGTTTCTTTTGGTAAGAAAAAAGAGGTGTCTTAGCCTTAACTTTACCAAGTTAAAAATGTAAAATGATATACGAGTTATTAGCTAAACTGGGCAACATGCACCAACCAGTCTCATGGAAAGATCTTTTGCAACATCAAAAAAAAAAAAAAAAAATTGTATCTTGTTAGTATGATGAACATCACATTTTACTATTTTATAATTTTTTTTCTTGTTCAGCCTCTCATAATTTAGAAGATGTAAAAGAAATGGTAAATTACTTTTCTACAAAATAAACTTAATTTAATTTTTCGATATAAAAAAATTAATAAAATGATTACCTTAGCTTCCTTAAGCAGCAGTTATCACTTCCTTCTCCTTTTTTACAATTAAGGAAAATTGTAATTTTCGATTTTTCTGATTGATTTCTTCTATTTATCAAAAAATTTTATCTATTGCGAAAAATTTATTTGCAGTATGAATTTTTTATCCTTGAACTTTTCTTTCATATCTTTTACATGTCGACCTTTTGAAAATAGAAACGACATAATTCGTGGTGCTGCTGTTCATT
This sequence comes from Holcocephala fusca, assembly GCA_001015215.1. Lineage (NCBI taxonomy): Eukaryota > Metazoa > Arthropoda > Insecta > Diptera > Asilidae > Holcocephala > Holcocephala fusca. The sequence continues at coordinate 1,505 of JXPE01010859.1, forward strand.
TTGTTGAAAATTTTCCTTTCAGATTATGATAAGCAATGAAAATTTCATAGTTTAGTTAAATATCTTGTTAATGTTTTTTTAAAATTGTTGACTAAATTATAATTGGATTGCATTAATGAACCTCCAAAAGTGAATGCAATCCAAATGAACCTTTTCAAAATTATCCTATACTTCTTTACTTATACAAGGCAGTTTAATAAAAATCCAGGGACTTATAGACAATGTCATCTTTCTGTTGGCTCATTTTAGTGTGGATAAACTTCTTGAAAATCTGAAAATAAAAGAACACTTGACACTTTATAGGTTTAGCTTTTAGAATACAAAAAAAAAAAAAAACAAAATAAAAAGTCTAAATCCTATCCAAGCAGATGCAAGGAAAGAAGACTTCGACTATGAAATCATTCTTGTTACGCTCTTAATGTAAAATTTAGTAGATTAAAGTAGTGCTATAGGATAAAACTTAGGGATTGAATTCAACCTTCATAAAATAGTTAGCTATATAGGACAGAGATTATGAACCCGATTATCACTCATGGACAGATCTGAAGACGAAAAGTAACGTGAGATATTTCATCAAGGTAGCACTGTTTATGCTACCTAAGATTTATTGAAGCAGTAAACACAAAAAAGACTTAAATATTTTAATTCATTTTCACAATTTCATTAAATCCATCCACTAAATCATTAACTCCACAATTTAATACAAGAGTTATCCAAAAAAACAAACACATACACCACGTTCATATACGATCACCATTTTTCTACTAATTTTTGATATCGGAGAAGAAGTTTTTTAAAGCCTTGTTCATACTACTGAGGAGTATCCTAATCTCTTTCGCAGGGTCTTCATGGTTTCTATTTTTAATTGTCCACAAAGGATTTTTCTTTAAGAGTGATGCATTGTTTTTTTGTATTTTCGACAAAAGTGAAAGCCAGAACAATAAACACTTTTTTGCTACTATCATGGATTTTCTTGATATGCTGAATATGTTAGATACGCATAAAATTAATAGTGCATCCCAAAATCCCTAAGGGATACAAGGATTAGAACTAAAATTATCTTATAATTACTACTAAGCGACGATAACATGTGAATCGATGAATCGATTACAACAATTTTAAGTAAAGAGTTTTTTTATTAAGAGCGACGTATTTTAATTTTCAAATAAAACACAAATGAATTTATAATTTGATGATATTTTCATTTAGGATTAAAGTACAATTCTTCCCATCAATTATGAAATAAAACATCATTTAAATATCCACCTTGAAACCTCTTGCATGAGGGAATCTGTTGAATTCAATTTTCTATAATTTTTTCCATAATTCGGGCGATATTCTGGAAATTTTTCGTTCCATGTTTGCTTTTAAGTCATTCAACGATTCTGGCTTATCAGCATAGACCAGTGATTTCACGTAGCTTTAAAGAAAAAAAGTCTAAATACGTTAAATCACATGAACAAAGTAATTAATTAATTGATTTAATAAGATAACGCGTTCATCGAACTTTGATTTCATTAACTTAATTGATTGATCCTCTGTGTGGGGAGTGGTTCCGTCTTGTTAAAACCACATCTCATGCAAGCCCATACCTTTGATTTGATCCCAAAAATTATTGGCCAACATGGTACAAAAGTGTTTGACGTTGATTGTAACCGTGATACCAGTATTGTTCAAGAAAAAAATATAAGCCAATGAAGATTCTGGCATGAAAGTCGCATCAAATAATCAATTTTTGTGGACGCTATGATATCTGATGGAAGACTTCAAGCTATGTGGTCGACCAAATATGACAATGTTACTTGCAGACGATGCTATTGATTTAGAAATACACTTCATCGCTTTAAATTATTTTGTAATTATAAAGCCGGATCTTTTTNTCGTTCAAGAAAAACTATAGGCCAATGACGACCCTGGCATGAAAGTCGCATCAAACAGTCAATTTTTGTAGATGGTATGACATCTGATGAAACACTTCAGGCTAAGTGATCGACCAAATATGACAATGCTACTTGTAGACGATGGTATTGATTCAGAAATACATTTCTCCTCTTAAAATGATTTTGTAATGAAAAACCCGGATCTTTTTTCAATTTACTTTAGTGACAAATTTGAGAAGTTTTAACGTAAAAAATAGTCGTTCGCCTTGAGTTCTTGTATTAACACGATCTTAGACGGATGCAAACCTAAATCCTTTTTCAAAATACGTCAAAATAGGATTTGAGAGATGTTCAATTTTTAAGAAACCCCTAGAGGTCAATTATTTTGGATTGCCTTCAATTGAGTACTGTATACCTGAAATTTTTTCCAAACCTCATGCATTTCTTCGCTTTAAAATACACCACAATGAGGTTTAAGACATGATGTTCAATTCTTAAGAACGCCTAAAGAAAATCAATTGATTTGGGTTGTCTTAAACTGAGCACTATATAGCCTCAATGTTTTCTAAACTTCGAGCATGTCTTAGTCTTAATGACACAGAAAATGTATATAACCTGTACATTGACTCGAATTTTTGCACTACACGTTCAATGGTGCATCTAAGATAGTTGGATGATTACGGCAATCAATAAATGAGACTAATGCACGTAAGCAAGCTATAATAAATTTAAATTATTTACAATTGTTGTTGAAACGTTTTTTGATCCATAATAAAATAGCAAAGACTGTGCTTCAAAATCCTAGTTTAACATTAACATAAATATCATCCTATCAGGAGATATTAACAAAGAAAAATACATCGCCTTTATTGAAAAACCCCATAGTTCTCAAACGCATTTCTCCCCCGTTTTACGATCTAAGTAATTCTTAAATTTAGGGAATAAAAAGAACTTACTTTTTGAAAAATCCTGTAATCACGGAAAATTAAGAAATATTTTCCATTTAAATTTTTTCAAAATCTATTTAGTTTTTTTTTAAGCCGTGTGAGATCACACGTTATCGTGCAAGAAAAACACACTTTTTGAAAGAAAACATGGCCTTTTTCGAATCTGGAAGGAAATTGGTATTGTACTTCATCATTGGTGGTAGTAGGTCAATCTTCATCAAGAACTACTCGAATAGCGCATCAATCACGTTTATTTTCTGTGAAAGTTGAAGATCTTCCACGATCAATCAGATTCGTCTTCTATCTATTCTCACACTATTAATAATTTTTTCTGCCAGTTATTTACCATTCTGAAATTCATTATTTTTGATCCTTGTAAAAAATATAATTCTTAATATATTTCTGTCGATGGTTTGCCTTTAGAAACAAAATATCTGATAATAGCGCGTACTTCAATACTTACTTTACGCTTCAGTAATAAAATAATATTAGAATAATTTTCAATATTGATTGAAAAGTTTTCAAATAATTTAATTTACAAAATTGCTTATGAGATATCAAAGTTTTTAAAAGCATGTGGGAAAAAAAGAAACTGTATGGCGATTTTTTGAAATAAAAAGTATAAGTACTCAATTATGGATCCATCATTACTTGAAAATCAACAAACGCTCGGACTGACTGAGAGAATCCAAATTCAGTGATAGGTTGAAAATTTAATTACACTCATAGTTAGCTCCTGCTATTTCAATTTTTTCTACACCACTATGTTTTTATAGACTTATTCACTTTTCATCTTTTGTTAAGATTCAGTCGAGAAATGGCTCCATTTAAAGATGATGCAACAGATAAACACAAATATTCATCTTTTGTTGTGAGATTGAAGATTGACAATTGATGTAAAATTAATTTCCCCAAGCATAGACATATTCCCTATCTACATTATATGGAAACACACATCTGAGCCCTAATTCAATGAATGCATGGATACTTCTCTATTCTGCAAACGCTATTTGAAATCTTTACATAGTTCCACAATAGTTTAGACGAGATTTTTAGACATTCCATGACATTCAAAACAATTTGTTTGATGAACTCCTCATTCAAATTCAACCTCGATCGAAGAAAAGGTGAAAAGTGCAATTTGATAATTTTTTTTTTTTTTGTAATCTTAACATCTTCGTCATCATCATAGCAGACATGTCCAAGATCCAAATGTATCTCCCAATATAAGATAAAACAAAACAAAACGAAAAAAATATCACTTAAAAAAGAAATTTTTGCATCCGTGATTTTCAATAATGCATTCATTGTTGCATAATTCTCGTTTTTGTTAGGAGATTATATAAGAAAAAAAATGTTTCAAATGCACTTTTTCATCTGGTCTATCATTACGACTATTTAAGTAATTAAAATGCTGATTAATGCAAAAGTTAATGACTACCGAAAAGAGTAGATTACTCTACTTTTGATGCAAGCCTGAATTCAGAATTGTTTTTAATGGCTTCAATCGGAAGAATCGAAATTATCCAAAAGTTGGGACATTTCATAACTTCAAAGATTTGCCATTGTACTTCATACTCTTAGTTAGTTATGCAGGTAATCAAAACTCTTCAGCATTCTTATGACTGATACAAAAATAGAATTCTAATCGACAAGGAAAATAACTGAAGTATAAAACTAACCAGGAGTATTACAAAACACAAAACCATTAGCCAGAATAATTGTGGAGAGACTTAATCACCATAATCAGTCTCTAGAAAATTTTATTTTAAAATAATCGAAGAGTAAAGTCATGTAATTCCAATTAACAACCAAATTGGAGGAGGAGATACACGTAGCTTTCAAATCAAAACCAAGTTACTAATGTATTTGTTCAAAGCTACCCAAGAAATTTTCAAACAAAATCATAATATTTTTTAAAATTGGGAACGATTCTCATTTGTAGCATAATTTCTTCTTACCTAAGTACTTTCTCCCTCTAAATTTATCCGAAATTCAAGCCCAATCGAAATTGGAATTAGTCATAGAGCGGTAAACAGACCATCAGAGTTAATCATTTGTGGAAATTGTTGAATTTGAATTCAAAATTAAAATACCTTTGAAGTTTATAATTGAGCGCATTATAAAAAACCAAATCATAAATTAAATGAATAAAAGACTTTTGTAAAAATCTCCAACTTTGTCGTTTTCATTGTTTATTTTGTTTGATTCACGACAAATACAAACTTCTATCATTTCTATGAAAGAAGAAATTCATAAAATATCATCCAGTCAGTCGAAAAATTTGTAAATTTTTAGGAGATTTTTGGAACAGAAAAAATCATAGACCTAGCGACATAGTCCCTATTTGAAAATTCTATTCCCCTAAAGGAAAGATTTCCAGGCTTCTAAATAAGTGATAACCACTTTCAGCGATGTCTAAGGAATATTTTGGATGAAGCGTAAATTTCTAATCAAATTTTTTTAGTTTTTCCAGGATGACTTTTACCATATGAGATCAAGCGTTATCATGATGAAATAAAATCTTCCATTTGTTCAACAAGGAAAGATGTTTTTTTCATAAGTTTTTTCTTTAATTCAGTCAATGTGCACATCCGATGTAATGGTTCTGTTTAAATTCTTTAATTTAAAATGAATTAAATCGGACATATCCCACCAAATTGATAGTAGAATCTTCTGCAAGTACATTCTAAGTCAGATTATTGTTTCTGATATAAGATCAACATCCACCTTCTACTTTTTTCGTCACTATGAGGGCAATTTGATAAGTTAATAACTTTGTAAAAAAAAGATACATCTTTCGGCAAATAAACGTTTCAGTCTTAAAAGTCTACTCTTTTTGCACTTTGCCGATTTTTCTGACCGGATAGGTGGTTGTGTCTACCTTTTAGTCTTTCATAGTGAACATCAACTTGTCACCTTCATGTCATGAACTCATTTATTTGTGCAACTATCGTACCAGCTATGCAGTATGTAGTTGCACAAATGCGATTATTTACTACTGATATAAAGTCATTATTCATGGTATTACCTGACAAGTAAGGGCCCCTTGAAATTCTTCTAACACTGATCAACTGATCAAATACTCTCCTTATCGGCGGATGGCCAAAAGTGCAACAGACACNCCGTGAATTGTTTCAATGGAACAGTAGAATAGATTCATTTTTACTTTGGTCCTTAGCTTTCGCACNTCCAACGTTTTCAAGCTAAGGGCCTACTCACTTATGCTTATGCTTAATCAGCTTCCGCATCAACGAGCCACGGCTCATAGGTTTAAAAGTCTACTCTCTTGGCACTTTGCCGATTTTTCTGACCGGATAGGTGGTTGTGTCTACCTTTTAGTCTTTCATAGTGAACATCAACTTGTCACCTTCATGTCATGAACTCATTTATTTGTGCAACTATCGTACCAGCTATGCAGTATGTAGTTGCACAAATGCGATTATTTACTACTGATATAAAGTCATTATTCATGGTATTACCTGACAAGTAAGGGCCCCTTGAAATTCTTCTAACACTGATCAACTGATCAAATACTCTCCTTATCGGCGGATGGCCAAAAGTGCAACAGACACTCACATTGGCTAGCGAGGAGTATCTTTTCCTTAAAAATACTTCTAGCAGCGGCGCCTAGTTACATTTTTTATAGATGTGCATATCAAGGTGATTCCAGCAAATCATCCACACCCCAGTCTGAAGGAAACACTCCTTTTTTCACCCCAAATGCAGCAATTTCTGCTTCAAATCAATATCGAATCTGTCTAAAAGCTCTGAATAATACGAGTATTTGCCGGTGATCGTTTTACCCTTTTCAAGGTAAACGATATGAATGACTTCGCGTGCATTCCTAAAAAAAAAAAAACTGTGACCATGACGTTTTTGGCCGACAGACTAACCTTTTTTTAGACCTAATGCACTTAAAATATTAAAGTTATGACTAGAACCATATGTAAGTACTGGTTAAATAATCATCGATAGCTATATGCAGCATTCAATTTTATAGTATAGGCCAAGATCTAGCCAAATTTTTTAATTCCTCGCGGTTTTCACTAGACAATGAAATGATATACTTTGGTCTAGGGGTGTGCTAAGGAAAAGGAGCTCAGAAGTAATTCAGTTTATGGTGCAACCTCTCTCCGGCCACCTGTAAAACTTGTATTCAACTACCTAATTTAGCCTAGTAAAGGAGTAAAGGATGTTGATACAAATAACTAAAAGGGAGAGGTATATCTCATATGTCATGAACGGTGAATGTCGTACTTTAAAGCAACCATCAATAAAGCTAATAACTGATCCAGATGAATTGTAAAATCATAAGATTACCCAAAGATCTTACAAATTGACTAGCGGAAAAACAAAACCATCTTACCCTGGTCATTGAAAATGATAATAATAAAGAGGCACGCCTTGATACCTGTGAACCGGCACCCTGTTGATGATGATAGATGCAATACACTTTAATATACTTCACGCCAAACATTTAAGTGCATTTGAAGGTAAACGTCTACCAGGAGAATAGGACCCTATCACATATAGTACCTTCTGGGATTCATATGATGCCTATCATTGAAGTCGGACTCCCGGTGGATGTTGGATGTAAGGTAGATTTTAATTTTAATTTTAACTTAATAAATAATAAAACTAACGGATGGTCAGATATGATCAAATTACATTTTACAACTCAAGATGAGAGATTAAATGAAAATGAGAGTCTTCCCAGATAACCAATTCAAAATATACTCAAAGAATCTTAGGATCAAAGATAGAAATCTATCAAATAATGTAACTTCAAATATACTCAGACCTAATAAATAACAAATTAATAAATTTAAAACAGCGTTTAGACTCTAAAAGAAAGCCAGGAATATAACAACCATGAAATAAGAATAAAAGAAACCTTAATTTTCCTCAATCCAACAGTAACATGAACTATTTAAAGTCTTTTTTTTTTTTTGAACAGCACACCAACTGAAAAGTTTATTTCTGAAAAAAAAAATATTTCAATAAATGAAGCCATGGCTTGTTGAGAAATAAATTTTTTTTTTTGTTTTTTTAATCAAAAGAACAAAACTTATCATCTGAAAATAAAATGTTATAGTTTTGATGGTACTTACCTTAGGCTAATCTTTGATATCTTAAAGCAAGACTATTGGCTGGTATATTAAATTTCCGAGTTGGTAAATTATTTTTAGAGTTTAAAACACTATCCGGCACTTGTAAAATCACATTATATTGTCCACCCAATAAAGTCGACGATTCAACAATTCCACTTTTTGTTAATATTTCACTTTTCTGACAAATCAAACATTTAAGTTTACCATCTTCACCTGGCCCAACTGGTTCTAGTAATCCTCGTGAGTTTAAACGATAACCAAATTCACAAACGTGCTTATCTAAGGATTGATCTTGATATACCCCCAATCGTTTATTAGCTGAATGTCTACTTAAAACATTAAAACAGTCCTTCACATTTTGTAAACGAAATTCATTTAATTTTTTTAATCGATTCTCATCTAAATTTGATAAAAAAGGTAAATTCTTTGGGCTATTGTCATCATTAAAATTCCCAAGGAATTCATTCTGAGACTCTTTAGATTTTTCATAGTTTATACGTCTATCAGTTAATGTTACATCAGTTGAAGTACTAGCACTATATTTTTCAAAATCTGAAGATATAGTTGGATTGTAAATAGTAAAAGTTCGACCACTGCATTTACTAGCACATCTTGAAGATGGTCCCGAAAATGGGATCCTTTCACATTTCGGGCGAATTTGTCGATTTTCATTGCGAATTTTTATAAATTTTGGATGATCAGATTTATTTATTGCATTATTTAATTCACATGAGCAATTATAATTCTTATTACAATAACATTTGTCAATATGTTGTGGGAAAAATTTCGTTTTTTCCATTTTAAAAATTAAATTTTTCATACAAGTTTTAAAGCGAATTCAGGAAAATAATTTAACACTTGAAAACTGTCAAAATTGTTTATCTTCTTCCTTTTCTTGTTTGATGCCATCACAAAAATAGTGGAAAGGAAATTCTTCTTAGTACACAAAATCACATTTAGAGGGCAAATTAACATTGTGTAGACTTTTACTTTGTCTCATGTTTTTCGTTATTTTGAATTTTTCAGAAATTTTAATTTTAAATAAATTTTAGTTTAGACAAAATTATTTCTGTGTTTAAAAATAATTTACTTATATTTATATAAAAAAACCTATATTTTTTTTATTTTAAACTCTTCCCAGACAATATTACTCCAAAATCATTTTAAGGTGTGTACAATTTTGCGGCTACTTGAGAAAATATTTTCAACAAGAAATTCATTTTTCATTTAAATTAATCAACAATTTAATCTTATAACACTGAAATTAGTTGAATTTCATTAATTGTAATTTGTAAGTTTGATGAAAGTAAAATAATTAAATTTAACAATGGACGCGATAATTAAGAGATTGGACTCTTTACCATTCATCATCATTTAAAGCAAATTGTGAAGGTATCTTAGCTTGGGAAATGACTTTCATGGCAATGGCTTTAATCTTCAATCTCCAACAAATGGTAATTTGCGACAACAAAGCCTATTTTTTCCATATTCCTCTATCAGATGGAAAAATAATATTATCTTAGTATTAAGAAATTTTTGGGAAAGAAAGATAAAATTTATTACTGCTACAACTGTAGAAAATGACACCCATCAGAACTGTTCCAGGATGAATATAGAAGCAAGAAGCATTATGATGTTTGTGGGATTACAAGCTAAGATTTGTATAGTCGAAAAATAATCTTAAGATTATTTTACATCCACAAGTACATCATTCAAACAATCTCAATATCGCGTTTACTATTAAAAATTACATTAGAAAAGATAAAATTTATAGTATTGAATCTTAACATATTTTTGTATGAGTCTGACTCTATCAGGGGGACCAATATCCAATTCTAGAAAGTAGTCTACCAGTTGAAAATGAACATAAAACTGTTCTGAACTAGAAAATACAAAACCCCCGATTTTAATATTAAAAATGGTAATTTTGTAGAAACCTTACTCTATCAGGTGGACCAATATTCAATTCTAGAAAGTAGTCTACCAGTTGAAAATGAGCACAGAATTGTTATGAACTGAAAAAGATGAAAGCGATAACTTAAATAATTAAAATGGCTTAATTTTATACTGAACCATAATCTCAACAAGAACCTTGTAGCACTCCATGGGGACTAGAAACAAATCTGAGGAAAATATTGAAAAATACATTCAAATTGAAAATCAAATAGCTTTCAAAAGAGTTATGGTAGAGATATGGTGGTTGATGTAAAAACGAATCTAGACTACCTCATAGATGTATATTTCTTTTTTCAACAATTACAATACAATTATTCGAAGCGTTAGTTTTTTGAGGTACCAGTAATGCAGACAAGTGGACTGTAACTGCTTCAACAAGTATGTGATGAATATTTAAATTTCAATATCGGTTGTATCTCAAACAAGAAAACAAATTCACATAGTAACAGAAACTCTCTCACTGTATCCATAAAATTATTGCTTGAACTCATTTTTCATTTTAAAAAACTACACGATGAATTTCAGCATCAAGCATCAACAATTATGTGAAAAAATGTTTCGTAAAAAGAAAAATAAGTTAAATAAAAGTTTAGTTGTGTCTTACGAAATATCAAAGTTAATTGGAAAAACAGAGAGACCTTACACAATCGGGGAAAGAAATATTAAAATTATTTGTGCTATTCTGATTGTACTTTCCATTTTTATGGGATAAAAAGTAGACATGATATTATTCAAAATATCTATCGCACTGGATTGGGACACATTGGTCACTTTTACGACTGACTGGTTTATGGGTCGTTGTTTTAGGGAAAACAATTTAATTAATTGGTTAATTAAAAATTGAGAAGTTTGCTTTTCAATTAGATAAATGGACGAACTTTAAGGGGCAATAAAGTAAATACTTTTGTTAGCTTAAGTTAGATTTATGGGTGATTAATCACCTCAACGAAGAAATACTTTTTTATCATTAAGTGAATCACTAAACCTCTGGTCACTAAAGGTCAACCAGTGATTACTTCACGGAAATGAATATTTAATTAGGAAATATAGTTGTCTGTGCTAGAAATGGTGCTACAGACATGATAGGTAAATGTGCCTACATCTGAATTGAAAAAAATACAATTTTTTTGATTTAATACAATTTCTCTTATTACAATACTCACCAGAAATCCTCAATCACTTCACATTACTTCACAATTCGAAAATGGAAAGAAACTTTGATAATGTGAATAGAAAATGAATCGCAAAAAAATAAAGTACTAGTAGATGGAAATGCCATCAAGAAAATAGCATTAAGAATTTATGGACAGATTAAAGAACTAGAGACATGTACTTCATCTCAATTAAACAAAAAGTATGCATTTTCTGGAAGTATAGAAGTTCAATAACAGGGTTTCTTAATCTTTTGAGAGCTATAAACACTTATATATGGGTTCAGAAAAATCGTTGACCATGAGCTATGAATTTGAACTATGAACGAATGAATATATACGTTACCATTGATGATTGTAAGCCTAGAGATATAAAAAAAAAATAAGAGGATATTTGACAAAAATATTTCTCATGCAGAGTAGAGTGAGTTCACAGGAGGAAGAGCCCATTTGGATGCCCTTCAGTTTTGGTTGATGAAGAGACATTTTCCTTTCTCCTGCGTAACTAAAAAAAAAAACTAAATGTCCTTCCTGGAGAAGGTATGTATGTTATTTGCACAAAACAAAATATATCAGGACTAACTCGCACTATGAATCGAGAAAATGTAACATTTCCCAATGTATTGGACCTCCAGCATCGAGATATAAATTTTCAATTTAAAAGATATGTTGATTTTTAATAAATGGTGCTATTAAGTTTTTTGCAATAACTGCCCACATTATTTTAGTTACAATCAAAATATTTCACAATGAAATTTTAATGTTAGGTCAGTCCAGTATTGTAAGGTTTGCAGTAAAAAGTGGGTAGCCCACAGGATAAACCTAACATTACACAGTTCAGGACTCAAAGGGTTAAAAGACATGCTCTTCAAAATATAAAAATTAAATAGAAAATTAAATCTGTAAATGAATCGGCTGTTAAAGAATTTTTGCAACAACTTGCATAGGACATCATAGGAAATAAAGGATATACTCCTAAGGAAGTTTGAAATGCAGATNGTTCAAGACTCAAAGGGTTAAAAGACATGCTCTTCAAAATATAAAAATTAAATAGAAAATTAAATCTGTAAATGAATCGGCTGTTAAAGAATTTTTGCAACAACTTGCATAGGACATCATAGGAAATAAAGGATATACTCCTAAGGAAGTTTGAAATGCAGATGAATCTGGGTTTTATTTTTTTTTTTTATTTGAAATAAAATGCCGAATACAATTTACATTGTAAGATCGTAGAAAATTGCTAGTGATTCTAACATCGTTATAAATCGTACGGCCTCATCATTTTATTCCAACACTTCAGCAGGTTTTTGTTGACATCCATTGCTTATAAATCGAACCATAAAATTACGTTTCAATTGAAAGTTTTAGATTTGAATAGATTACCAATTTACTGGATAATAAAACCAAACAAAAGTCTGGATGACCCATTGATATCTTTATTGAATGATTTAATAAATGTTTCGCCCCAAAAGTTAGACATTAAACGTCCCCAATTTAAAGTTTCAGGATTAGAACACTTAAATGTGCAATTTTGTTTTCTATCGTTTAATACTACAATAGATCCTTAATATAATCGCTAAACCAAGATTTTTGATTGAGTTATTTAAAAAATCCTATATAAAGCAAAAAGTTCATAATGGTTTGAATAAACTAAATGATGAAACACTAACCCATCCGTTATTGATCTGTGAAAGAATTTTTCAATTATTGATTGCATAAATCAAAATAGCTTAACACAACCTGAGTTAACATCATCAACTTTGAATGGATATTGAAAATCTGTTTTGCTAGAATGTGTTAAAAGCAAAGATCCTGTGTTCACTGATATGACCAAATTTACCAGAATCATAGCATTAACACATACAATTGACAAAGAAGGATTCGATGACCCATCGTTTAAAGAGGTTGATGAAAAGTTGATGGTTGATGTCCTTAACACTTCTGATCCCAAAGAATGTAGTGATAGTAACGTAGAACATTTTGATATTAAACTTTCCAGTAAATTGTGTAATCATTTTATAAATTATGATCCTAATGAGGAACAGCTGTAAGATTTTAATGTGATTTGAAATAATTAATGGTCTCTTACATAGAATTGAATAAGAACCTAATCAAGATATGAACATGACTGAATTCGTTCTTAAATCTATTGAAGCATTCGAACCACAGGAATCTACTGCTGATTTTGTTTTGAAGAGATCACAAAAACAATTTCACTAATGCAGTACAAAAATGATATTCAAGAGATTTCTAGTATTACAAGTAATATTGCAATTTTACACGAACGTATTCTGAATTCGTTTTTAAATCCACTAAAACATTGAAACCACAGGAATCTACTGTTAATTTTATTTAAGAGATCATAGAAATAATTTCACCAATGGACCACGAAAGCGATATTCAAGATATTTCTAGAGTTAGCAGTGATATTTCAACATTTAAAATATTTGCAGAACATACTTCATCAATAAAAACAGGAGTGCTGACTTAGGTGTTTTAAAAGTCGCGATTTTGATGCCAGTGGTAAAGAACACTAGAGAGTGAGGAAGGCAGTAAAACTTAAAAACACTGAGTTGAAGGCGTTGTTGGACTAAAATTCATACCAAATTCAAGAGGAGCTCGCTGAATCTTTTGAAGTGAATCAATCAACAAGCGATATGAAACCATCTTAAGACCATAAATATGGTGCAAACAGATTATTCATGGCAAGAAGCTTGTACACTACATTTGGTGAAATAATCTCGAAGTGATCTATTAAGAGCTACTTCAGCTTACTATAAGCTACTTAACTAGGGAACGTTACCAATTGATGCAATTAAACCAAAACCTTGAAGTCTAAATGCCCCCAATATATGAAAAGACATGACCCAAATGATCTTTCAGCACGTTAACTCTCAGCTACAAATTGTAAAATTCGTCAAGGAAACTTTAGAGGTGCTTCAATAAGGTACCTTACTTCATTCATTGTATTCACCAGATATTTATTGCTCCTTCGAACTACTACTTATCCCAGTCGATGATGATTTATGGCCTGGCCGAGCAGCACTTCACTTCTTATGAAGAAATCAAAAGTTGGATCGATTCTTGAATCGCCTCAAAGAATGAGGAATTTTTTCAACATGAAATCCATATGCTACTTTTAAGATGGGGAAAATTGCATATTAATTTGAAAAAAAAAAATAAAAATATATTCTACCAATTTCTTTGAATAAAGACTTAAAGTTATCTTCAAAAACTTATTTGTACCCCCAAATATAAAATAAAATGTGCAAGCACATAGAAACTTGATAAGATGTTAACATAAATTTTCATATAATTCTCATATTCTCCTACTATTTTTATTTTTTCTTAGATCTGAAACTAATTAAGGGCGGAAGTGGAAGCTAATCCGTGCCAGACAATCAAAGAACTATTAAACACTTTTCACCACCCTTGGTAAACCATTCAAGAACATTTGCAACAGATTGGTAAGGTAAGCAGAGCAGGTGTTTGAATACCGCCTAATTTGTCCGAAGAAAACAAAGTTAACTGATTCATGATATGCAACATATTTCTTCAACGGCACTGTAGACGAAAAATGGGTCCTGTATGATAATCTAAAACGCAAAAGGCAATGGCTCTCTCCAAATGAATCGTCACGAAATATCGCTAAGCCAGGTTTACATCCCAAAAAGGCGCTTTTATGTGTTTGTTTTATGGAGTATTCGCGGAATCGTCCATTTTAAAGTGCTGAAATCTGGGCAAATTGTGAATTGGAATTGGATCGAGTAAATCAATCTTTAATTAAAAAGTGTCCAGCGATTATCAATAGAAAAGGCGTTATTTTGCAACACAATAATACAAGACCACACTGTGCAATACGGGAGATCAAAAAAATTAATTAATTGGGGTGGGAGGTACTGCCTAACCCACTATACTCCCCCAACATTGCACCATGGGATTTCCATTTATTTTTATTGCTACAACACTTTCTATGTGACGAAAAATTTGGAAATTTGGATGAAATCCAAAATTCCCTCTCCAGATATTTTGCTCAAAAACTAATTTATTTTTATCGATTCGGCATTGAAAATTTGCACACTAGATGGCAAAAGGTTTTTGATAACGAGGGTGATTGAATCATTGATTAAAAATAAAAATTTATTAAAAATTTATTTGTTTGAATTTAATGTAAGATGAAAAAACGACATTACTTTCCGGTCCTCCTAATATTTCCACCATTATCGTATTATTAATTTTTTTTTGGTTTTTTTTTTCAAATACTCGAATTATTGAATTTAAAGAGTTTTCAAAATTAATATTCGTTTTTTCGTTAAGTTTTTTTTAAATTTGTCGTTTATTTGTTTGTCTCTTGCTTTTTACTTAAACAAATCAATTTAAAATATTCTAAACTAGAAAAAGAGCAGCATGCAAAAATATAAAATATGATTCTGCTTTTTCGTTTTTACNTTTTCAAAATTAATATTCGTTTTTTCGTTAAGTTTTTTTTAAATTTGTCGTTTATTTGTTTGTCTCTTGCTTTTTACTTAAACAAATCAATTTAAAATATTCTAAACTAGAAAAAGAGCAGCATGCAAAAATATAAAATATGATTCTGCTTTTTCGTTTTTACTAATATTACTATTTTTTTTTGTTTTTTGTTCTGTTTAATTCTTCTTTAACAGACATGCAGGCAATCAGCGCTTTAACATTAATAAATGAATTTCAATTGCAGTGTTTTATCAGAAAGTTTACAAATATTTACTAGATTTGATGATAAACTTAAAATTAAGTTTTTCTATTTATTTTCTTTAATGAAAGCAAAATATTAAATTATTTAAAATTATTAAGCTGAATATGTGCAGCATGAATGAAGAACATAAAAAGCATAAAAAGAAATGTTTCATAGTTTTAATATTTCAAATGAGCCATTTATTTCGACAGTCATCTTCCATTAAGTCTCACTTTTTAAAAAAAAAACATTCAAAGTGATTCGGTTAGTAAGAGCATGTAAAAATCTACTTGATTTTTTTTTTGTATTATGAATTATTTTTTTGTATTAATGAACAATAAATCAAGAAAATATCACTAATTGTACTTAAAACAAAAAACAAATGAGAATTGTAGTGAAGATCTTATAAGCCTATCAAGCTACAAATTTGACCTACTAAGTGGACATGATAACATTAAAAAAGGAAACTATTAATGACAATAAAAATAAGGGAAGCATTTCTACAATAATTTATTATCTACCCTTAACTTATGGATGATGAAAGTATTTAGTTGTGTATGAAAATTNAATTGTACTTAAAACAAAAAACAAATGAGAATTGTAGTGAAGATCTTATAAGCCTATCAAGCTACAAATTTGACCTACTAAGTGGACATGATAACATTAAAAAAGGAAACTATTAATGACAATAAAAATAAGGGAAGCATTTCTACAATAATTTATTATCTACCCTTAACTTATGGATGATGAAAGTATTTAGTTGTGTATGAAAATTCCCAGATATATAACGTCTATCTGAAAAGGCATTCGGTGCAAATATTGCCTACGTACTAAATTATCACTGATTATACTGGAAGGTTAAACTTATGTTCTAATACTTCGGGCAAAGGTATCATTCACCTGTTCAGGACAATTATGAATGGGTGATGATGAAGTTTCATCTAGCATTTCAGAATTATGCTGAATAAAAAGTATGATTAGGTGAATATCCCTTGTACAGGGCAATATACGTACATTACCACGTTGCTCTGTTGTACAAAGCCACATCCTAATCGATCTTGACTAATCCAGGAAATACGTTTGTGTTCTAATTGGTTAATATCGATTGATGGTAAGTAAGTAATTTAGGTTTATAAATTGTATTCAAGCTATCGAAAAATAAATAAAATTAATTCGACTTTTAATTCTTTGCACTCGAAGTACTTCTCACAGACACTGCTAAA
>JXPE01011195.1:23991-35608 GCA_001015215.1 Holcocephala fusca
AATAATAATTTTTTTGGAATATATTATTGTAATTGAGATCTCTACAATTCAAATGCGGCTCAATCTTTATAAATATTGTTACTATTATACTTTTCTATCTAAGTATCATCAAAATAAATGGGAATTTAATTTTTAAGAATTATGACATAAAACTGCATGCATACTTCTTAATTGAAATTTTAAAAATTATAATTGCTAGATTTTAGTTAAATTAATGCTTTTGTAATTCACTGTTCATGTTTTTAACAAAGTTTTTGGAAATTTCATCTAAAAGACGTGTTTTCCTTATATATTTTCGTTTATTTTCTTTTAAAACTGTTGACACCCCTATGGTATTATAAGAGTATAGTCACAAAAAAAAGGTTTTTTGTTGAAAGAATTAAGTTTGAACTAAGTTGAGTCACGTTAAAAGAATGATAACTTTTTGAAGTAATGAATTTTTTTTTTTAATTACAACCAATTATCAAATGAAAACGAATATGTTAAAAAGAATAACACAAGTATTTAAATTATTGTAATGGACATGAGATGTGCTTTAGATTATATTTTGCACATATATTTTTAAGCTTACCTTATTAATAGCTTGCAAAAAAGCTGCCTTTCCAACTTTCTCTTGATGTTTAGACAAAGCTATCTCCATTTTTCGCTTCTCTTGTTCTATGTGCCTACGTTTTTCTTCCAATTTCATTCTAATCGTTGATAATTTACTAGCGTCAACTGATGGACGTGAATCATCTGAATTATAAATTTCTAAAATTTTTAAATTTATTTGTTATGGTTGAAAATGATAAAATTAAAATAATTATGAACTTTACCATTATGATCTAATTGATTCAAAAGAATAGATTGTTGCTGCCATGTAGTTGTAGTTGTATTTGGAAGTGTAGCAAAAGATGTTTTCCTTTTTGGAATTTCATCATCTGGCATAAAAGTGTTGGATTTATTATGGATTAAAGATACATCTCCATCAGTAAAATCTTTCTCCTTGGAATGTAAAGCATTTCGGGGAGAAATATTATCCACACTAAATAAAAATAATATTACTAAAATTAAAATCTTTTTATTACAGTTTAAATTGAAAAATAAGAACCTATTTTGTTTTCTAATCAAATTCTTTTCTGTTTCTCTATCTTGTTTTTCTGATCCTGAGTCTGTATCATAACCAATTTGTATTGTTCCGCGAGCATCAGCTATAGACGATCTTATGGCTATTGCTGGTTCAATACGTTCTTTTACAATCAAAAGTTATTTTAAAATCAATTTTTTTTTATATATAAATTTATCAGGTTAATATGTACCTATACTGGCGCTTGATAATTTTCTTTCTCTCTCTCTGTCATAGCTTCTACCTATCATATTTAATTGGTCCTGAGAACCACCAAAATTTTCTATCGTAAGTTGTGACTCTTCACTAGATGAGTTTCGTCTTGATCTTCTCCCTGAAAAAAAATTATTGTGATTATTAAATCAACAAAAAAAGAAAAAAAAACAAAACTAAAACAATAAACAAAAAAAAAATTAATACTTTCAATAAGCTTTATAATAAAATAGAATAACTTTTACAAAAATAAAAAGCTAAGCATGCAAGAAGAGGATTTAGGTTTTTATACCTGCATAACTTGGTCTTCTCGATTCTTCCCAATTACTTGGTCTGCCAGCTGGTACACTATCGCCTAAAATGCATTCAATAACAGACAAAAACGCACAAAATAATGCAAATAGTAAGAAAAACAAAAGCAAATTTACCCAGTGATATCAAAAAAAAACAAATACCTTGCATTTGATATTATCAGCACATTAAGCAAAATTATTTCAATTATTTCAAATAATAAATTGATTTCTCGATTACACGAGAATAAAAACACATTTTTAACACTACTCCTAATTACAAATGCAAAGATTTTTTATTTGAAAAATGGGTTCATATTTTTTTGTGTTGTTCATTTAAAATGTTATGTTCATTAAATTTTTAGAGCATAAAACAAAAACGATTTCCTTCACGAAAATTTACAACTTATGATATTTTCAATTTATCATTCAAATAAAATTAAACCAATTCTTATAAAAATAGCACACCAGAAAGAAATGTGATTTAACTTTGGTAAGACAATTCGTAAATAAAGTTTGGATTTATCATCTCATAATATCATCAATAAATTTTAAACCGGACGAGAGCGAACAAAATTTTAAGTGAATGAATATAAGAAAAAAAAACATTTAAATTGCAACCTTAAGCATCCAAATAAGAAAATATGGATTTTCCGCTGTGCCCAATATTGAAAATTCATAGCAATCCTACGTCTGAATAAACGGAAATTGATTTAAGAAGAATTTCACAATAATTAAAATTACAAATTATTAATTTCATGAGAAAAAACTATTATGAAGCAACTTATGTATGTTCCATGCTTTATTCGTAGGTACTTATATTTTATTTCTCTGACTTATTTCTTTGAAATAATAAATGAAATGCAAATGCGTAACTTTAAGTGAAATTAATTAAAAACCATGCTTTGAATATTAGACATAAACGAGAGTTATTGTAACAGTTTTAAATGGTCAAGTTCTAATGATTTAAGATATTAGTCTAGATTTAGATTTATAACACATCTAAAAGCTTTTTATTTTTGCTTTTATCAGTTCGTTTTGTTTAATAATTCACGCAAAGGTGATAGACAAAAAACAAAATGAAAAAAAAAATCTATTATGAATTTTAGGAAGAGAATAATTTAAACAGAAATAAAATAAATTCTTTACAGTGTCCCAATTTCGTTTTCAATTTCAACATTGATCTTAACCCAGAACATCATCAATAATCTACAGGAATTTTATTCATGAAGTCAGTTTTATGTTTATTTCAGCGTAGGTTTCATATTAACCAGAAATTTGCCAAACATCACATTAAAATTCTTAGATTTAGTATTTAAAAATTTGTAACTTTGGTAGCTAAGAATTTAAATGTAAGAACTCGAATAGACACAATTTCATCTTGAACTTCTCTGCTTACAATTAAAAAATTCAAGATTTTTCCAAACAATGTTTTTTTTTTTAAACGTAGATACTGCAGCGTAGTATAATTCATTCAAGATCATACTTTTTATCCAGATAGTCTTTGTCATTGAATAATTTTTGATCTCTTTTGCACGTTAAAGTTCTAGAGATTATTTCATACCTAAAAGAATTTATGAATAAAGTACGGATATACAAAAAAAAAAAAAAAAATTAGATAACGTCGTATTCTTGGAGTTATCATCTTAAAGTCAAATAGAAATTTTATTCAGATAGATAATATACTTTCTGATCCAAAAAGAATGAGAATTTGAATAAAAAAATCCAAAATTTCAATCTTTAATAAATTTTTTTATTATCTCCATCAAAATACTCTTCTCCTACGGCAATACATGCATGCCAACGTTTGGTCCAATTTTCCATACAATTTTTATAGGCTGTCAAAGGTATGGCCTTCAGCTCACACAGCCAATTTTTTTTTATGGCCTCTATGGTCTCAAAACGCGTTCCCAGCAATAGCAATTTGAATTTGGGAAACAGAAAAAAGTCACACGGGATCATATCTGGAGAGTATAGCGCTTGGTTGATGAAATTGGTTGAATTTTTGACCAAAAATTTCGAAACAATCAACGCTGTGCGAGATGGCGCATTATACTGGTGTAAAACTCGAGAATTGTTCTTCCATAAATCTTGCCTTTTCTCGCACTTGACTCCACGCAAAGGACGCATAATGTCCAAATAATATTCTTTATTGATCTTGATTTTGGATCAACTTTGACCCTCTATCTTCGGTTTTGATTCATCTTCGAAACACCAGTCGGGCGATTGTTGTTGGGTCGGTATGTCAAATTCATAAACTCAAGTATCGTCACCAATTATGATGCATTCGATGAATGTGGGATCGCTATCTGCGTTGAAAATCATCTCTTTGGTCATATCAACATGACGCTCTTTATGAATGAAATTCAGCTTTTTTGGCACTAGCCGAGAAGCGACGCGTTTCGTACCCAAAACTTTAGTTAAAATGTTTTCGGCTGATCTATATGAGATACTGAACAACACAGCAATCTCTCTAATCGGTATATAACGATTTTCCAACACGATTTGCTACGTCGATTCAAAATTTTCTTCAGTAATAGACGTTGAGAAAAAAAGTTACCCACTGGACTAGAGCGGGAATTCGAAGTTCAAAATTCCCGTTCTTTTTTGATTATAAGGAATTTTTATTTTTAGTTTTTAAATATTTCTGCAATTATTGATATCCAAAGAAAATTTCAGATAAGCTTAAATATAAACATCAAGGACCTTAATATTAAAAATGATTGAACTGGGTACATTCATTAACATTATCGATCATTTTTGCATTCAATTGTGTTTTATTTACGTAATAATAAGTTACACAAGTCAATTTTTGTAGGGGAATAGGGTTGAGAACTTATGAGAACTTATGAAATTTAGTAAAACTTAACAATTTATAATTTCCGGATAATGTCAAGAACAGCCATCGAAAAGCTAAGTAATCCGAATTTGCGCTGTCGACGCCAAGCAAATAAATTTTTACGAGACGTGCGACTAGTAAAAAAAGGTGTTAATATTAATTGTTAAGTTATTATTAAAACAACAGGAGGGAAAAATATCGAGTTCCGATTGCAAAGCCAGATAAATGCCATCAGAATTTATCTTAATACAATTCGCGTAAACTAGGATTTTACAAATATGTAATTGATCCCAGATGGCTACCCAAAGGTGTAGTAAGTCATCAAAGCAAGGAAGAAAATAAAATTTCCTAGCCACGAATAGAAGCAGATGGAAACTTAAGTCTTTTTCATGGAAGAAAGTAATTTACGAAAAGTAATCTCAAATCTCTTAGAAAGTACTAAAAATAAATTCAACCATCGGAAAGAAAACATCATATTTACAATGTTGTAGAAAATTTTAACAATATAATGTGCTGTAAATGGAGATATCATTTTAGCAACTCTTTTTTAGGTGCAGATTTTCGAATTCGAAAAATGTCTGCTTAAATGTGCTAATATGTTGTGAATCAACGTAAACAGATGGTAGACAATTTTTTGGTTAAATTTTCAATAAGATTTTTAACATACAAATTATAACATTTTAATGATTAATAGAAACTTTCAAATTCAATTAAATTTGAGTTAAATTCAGTGAAGAAATTAATGCATATAAAAATATACCTTTCATTTTTGAAGATAAAATCAAACCAAAATTAAATTGAACACAAATTTAAATCGTTCATATTTAAATTTGTTAACATTTAAAATAAATTAACACAATTCTTAAAAAAAAAATTAAACAAAACATCATCAACAATCATTCTACAAAAATTAATTGAAAAATAAAATTGAAAACTTTTAAAAGTGAAATATGTAAAAAAAAAAATAAAAAGAAACAAAACATTAAATTCAAACCTCTTTCATCAGCTTTTGTGTCTACATTGGATTTTTCCTTAGCTTGCCGTAAACGTGCAGGAACCAATGGTTCTTGCATAGTTGATAACGTTGTAACGCCTCTGCTTTTATGTACGACAAATCCTACACCAAGCGTAGAAAACGAATCATTAGCATGAGAAATGTTGAAAAACATAATAAGATGACAAATATAACGAAAAGAGAACTTAATAAATAATTAAATCATTTCACAAAAAAAAAATATAACAATAAAAACAATTGCAACAGTTTTTCAATTAAAAAGCTTTACTTACCGTCATCCATTGCTAAGTTGTTAATTGGATCAACATTTTGGTAATCTTTAGGTGGAGTATTTCTGCGCATTGTAGTTGCAGATGGTGAACGTGTGACTGCGTATAACAAAAAAAAAGAAGAAAAAGAAAAAAAACCCAAAAAATAAGTTAAAATGCAATTTAAATTTGCTCTAACATTTCAAGTGGTTTTTAATTCAGAAAATTTTCTTTAGTTCAAATTTTTAAAATAGTCAAGCAATAAGCTTGTTTTATAAGAGCTTTAAATTTTTTATGCATTCGAATTGGCTAAATATTTTATAAACATTAAATAAAAATTTCAACTTAATGCAGCAAAGTTGTAATTTTCTTATCTACTTAACAAGACTATTAGTTGATATTAGCAAAGTCAAAACACACACCAGTCAACTAAATTTACTCAAAGTAATACAAATATTTCCTCAATTTCTGATAGCTGTCTTTTTTCTCAATAAATTTGGTAACAATATTTTGAATTTGTAAAGTTCTATTGAAAATTAAATCCTCCCATCAAACATCACTTTCATCAATAGTCAAAAAAAGATGTGCAAACAAATACACTATGATTTATGTTTTGTAAAAACATTAACTCTTATAATTCACTTGATTACTTTTTTATAAACTGAAATAATATAACTTTCAACAATTACTCTTGAAATGAATGAATTCTCATCTATATTTCTACGTTTCTCTCTACGTTATTTTATTTAAAATGAAAGGACTTGGCATTTCAAACGTTTTATTAAATTGTAAACGTTCTTATCTTTCAAATAAACTACAACAATTTTCATTTTGTTGTTCTTGTTTCCATGCGTTTATTGCTCCATCTGGTATTCCTCAGGGTAATTATTTAGATTTTCTCCTCTTTATTCTATTTACTGCCTATGCCTTGTTACAATTAAGAAAATGCAAAATATTGCCACATATAAACTATAATTTTTTTTTTGATTAATTCTTGCAGTAATTGTTAGCGTTTCAATCTGATTTTAATTTTTTTTCTCATGGTTTGATAATAACAATTTATACCTTAATATTGATAAATACCTAGGTATGACAAGCTTAATTCAAGGATTTGTTAAGCTTTGATCAAAGAAGTTTGCACATATCTCTCCTATAGATTTTTTTTTGCACTATTTTTGTTAGGCAATAACTTGATTATGCTAGTCAAATCTGATAGCCTTTTTATAAGGCTCACATTAATCGTGTTAAGGGGCACACCTGGTGTGAAAATTTTTTTGCAGCATATTTCGATAGTCAATTCCTTTAAAAATAACATACTGAAATTTTAAATGAATATTTCAAATAGTTTTTGAGTTGCAGCCTTTTAAAGCGTAGTCGCTCAGGTATTGGAAGGTTACCTTTGCTGCGGAGCCAATATGAGTTATTGTTATGACTATTTTGTCATCGCAACCCATTATAATACTATTATGGTTTCTGTTGTTGATCTTGAAGAAATATACATATTTTTTTCAATCACGGTGAAGGTCGAAATCACTGCAATCGTTTAGGCCTTTTTCTTGCGACTTGGAAAATAGCGTATAGCTCTCTGAAAATTAAATAGTTTTTATTTGAAAATATCAGTAAATATTTACTAAATATGTATAAGTATATCCTCAAAATTTTAAAAGATTTAATCCAGTAGTTTTCTTTAAAAAAATTCCTAAAAACCATCTTTTTTTAGGCTGTCACACTAGGTGTGCCCCTTAAGGAGTTTATGCCAAGAAGATTAGTTTGAGTTGTAATATTTTAAAACGACATCTCAATTTATTTTAATCCTTTATTTTTGTTTTTGGTTTAAACAATTCACTAATCTGAGTCAAATAATAAATGAACTAAGCTGTCTAATGGTCAATTATTTTCTTGTACATGGTTTGACTAACGACTGATGGTTTATTATTCAATTTTCTTCCTGGATTTCTCTCTAAATTATTCAGGTTTGCAATATCCTTCAAATAAGAAATTTAGACTTAGACCAAGCTTCACGCAGGACAGAAGAGAGCAAGTCCAAAAGGACGTAAAGTAGAAATGGCTAACCTGAAGTAATGCGTTAAACAGTTCCATTAATGGAACTGTTTAACGCATTACTTCAGGTTAGCCATTTCTACTTTACGTCCTTTTGGACTTGCTCTCTTCTGTCCTGCGTGAAGCTTGGTCTAAGTCTAAATTTCTTATTTGAAGGATATTGCAAACCTGAATAATTTAGAGAGAAATCCAGGAAGAAAATTGAATAATAAACCATCAGTCGTTAGTCAAACCATGTACAAGAAAATAANTTAAACAAATTATAAAAATGATATAAGATTTTATAAGCAGAACATCAGAACATGAGAAGGCATATGCATAATTAGTTGATTAAGTAGCATTGTACATTTCTCGTCAATTTCATTTAGATTCACATATTGTAAGATTATTGAAAATAATCATTTTCTCATCATTTTCTGAAACAAGTAATAAGAAAGTAATTAAATCGATAGAGAAACATGAATAAAAATCCATTCCTATAATAAAATCAATTTTTCTTCCACAACACAAAAGCTTACGCAATTAGATCATAAAATACTTTGGGTAGTCCTTCGAAATCAATTGAAATTTCGAAACAAATTTACTCGTATGAAGAAAATTTTAGCAAACTAACTAATTGCGGTGATTGTAAATGTGATGTAAGTAAATGTGATGGTGGAAAATAATAAAATCTGTTCAAATAAATAAGTTGCATTAGAAATCAAGTTACTAATTTGGTCTACATTTAATATCAGTCTCTTGTTTGTTTTCACATTAAGATAATAAGTGGTGGCATCAAAAATGATAATTAAAAATAGATTGAATTTATGAAACTTATTGAAGTGACTTTGATTTAAGAAACAATTCCTCGTTTATTCTCAGTTAACGTATGGACATAGCACTAATATAATTCTATTTTTTCTTTTTAACAATTTTTATACAATACTAAATTTTTTAACCATTTCATAAAGAAAGATTGTAAAATATTGAACACCAAATTTACTAAATCGTCAATGGTTTCACTAAGATGAAAAGTAAATTATAATTAAATTTTTTTCAAGAAAATTACAAATCAGCTGCTCTTACACTAAATAAAACTAGTTTTATTTTATTAATAAAAGTATATTAAAAGGATTTAAAGTAAATAAACAATAATATGCAGAATTTTAACATTTGGTTGTTAGAAAAATTTTACTTGTAAGAGATATTTAAAAAAAATGAATGCTACTATTATTGTGATTTTAGTATTAAAAACAATAAAAGAAAAATATAATTGATGGTTCAATAAAAATTCTATTCTAAAAAATATTTTCTGAATTATTAGAACATACGTGAGGAACTTCAGGTTAAATAAATATTCATGCGTTTATTAGTAACAAAAAAAAACTGTGTTAGAGGCAATTGAAGCAAATTGAATTAACATAACATAAGAACATAAGAAAACTTGCTTTGACTAAACTAGAGCAAATGTGTGGAAAGTTCAAAGTTTGAGTACAAACATTTTCACAGGATAAAAGTGGTTAAAAAATTGAAAATTAACGCAACGCTAAATCAAATCAAAATAAATAGTCCAAAATTTATTGGCCATAACATTGGGATCGAACAAAAGCAATTTACATATACATTTAAAAAAAAAAAACAGGATATCCGTGGACTAGAGGATAATACTAAAGGAATTTATTGTGGAAATCAAAATAAGTAAAAAAGACCATATGAATTCATAATTTGTACCTTTTCCAAGATACAACACTTCTGTATTTTTGTTTGCATGTTCACAATTGTTGTTCTATAAAATCTTTTTGAATCATTCATTAGAGGTAGAAGCTGACTAACAGCTAATTTAAAAACGAAGATCCATGTACTTATTGGAAATAGTAAAGTAAGAAGATAGTTAAAAATTGATGATCTAATCAAAATTAATGTTTTTCTTCACTTTGTACTCATTGGGTTTCTAATTTTCAACTTTTGGGATATATCTGTGTAAAAGAATCTCTTTTTTGGTATTGACATACCACTTTTTGAGAAAGTTAATATTTCGGAATATTTAAATAAATTATAAAAGGAACATATATTGCACGATAAATCGAAATTTACAGGCCCCTAAAAGTAAAAAACTCTAAGAAAATAACACTAAAATGTTTCAATTTACCAATCTACTACTGGCTGTAAAACAGTAACTACCTATTAGTAATTACCTCTGTTAAAGTACCTGTTAAAGGAATGTTTATTTGTTATCCTAGGGTAAGATGCCGATGTACTAATGGCAATTACATGCAAACAAAAACAAAAAAGTATCATATCTCGAAAAAGGTGCGAAATCGAAATTTGGAGTTTTTTGTTTATTCTAACTTCCCCAATAAATTTCTTCAGTAATATTTTCTCGTCCCCAACACCTTGTACATATAATAGTTTTTTTTTTTTTATGTATATTTAAACTCACAAACAATAAAATAAAAATTAGTGACAAAAGTAAAAGAAAAAAGAAAAAAAGTAAATCAAAGACAAAATTCGCAAAAACACTTGGTACTGCTAAATTCAGTTATTAAAATTTAATTTTTGATTATATAGAGACCTTGAAAGGGGGGACGATTTGAAGGTGAACTCGAAGGCGTATCAAGCCCACTTCTGAGATCAGGGATTGGAGTTACAGGTTGACATGTTAAACCTCTTCTGTGAGATATTCCATGTTCGTTTACGCCTGAAGTTTTTTCGACATCTGTTGATGAACGTATTGATCGCAAGAAAAGAAAAAAAAAATTTTTTTTTTGTATGTTTTCCTCATTGATTTACTTAAATTGAAAATCTCATAAATTTACGAATAAAACACTTAAGCACCATATCTAAACATAAAAAATTTTTATAAGCCATGATGAATTTAATGTACTACAAAAGAATGAGAAAAATAATATAACACTTCCAATTACACAAAATTAAAAATAAAAATTAACAATAATTTTAAATTTTTCAATTTTTTTCAATTCTAATTTTTTAAATGTAAATTTCAACCAATCTTAACTTAAATCCATGCATAGATATGGTGACAAGTCTTCTGATGAATTCTCGCTATTTAAACAATGTTTTCTTTTTTTATAAGAAAAGTAAGTTTAAAAAAAAATAATGAAAAAGATAAAGCAAAATGTACACATAAGATGTAAAAATTAAGTGATTCTCAGAAGTGACGAACATGAAATTCTTTTGAGGAAAGAATTTTCTTGCAATGTAAAAAAAAAACATAACTTTCTTTGCATGATTATTTGTGTGAACTTTTTTGCTCTCTCAGAGACTCACCTGAATCTTCATCAATTCCAATTTCAGAGCAAATATCTTAAATTAAATATTATAATAATTTTCTCAAATTGATATTTTCTTCTTCTTTTTATTCAGAAAGGTTTCTTATCCTGAACTTATCTAATTTATTGATTTTTACTTAAAAAGTAAGTCCAATAAAAATAAAAGTTTTACGCATGGAATGGAGTTTTACTCATAAAAAACGGAATATGTTTGTTTGTTGTAAATAAAAAGTGTGCTAATTTTAATTTTAATTTAACAAAAAAGATACAATAAAATTAATAAAAGTAAATTATATAAAATAGCTGAAAAATAAAAATTATAAACATACAAACATATTCGTAAAAAGCAAAAATATGAAACTTAAAAACGAAAATGTTTTAAAATGAGAAAGGGAAAAACCATCACCGGAATATTTTTAATGATTTTTTTTTATAACTATTATAAAAAANACAAAACAAAATGTAATCGAAATATTTACCTGTTGTATCCATTCCTGGATAGCAAACACATTTGGCTGGATGTATTTCGAACAGGTTAAATAAATCCGCTAGTAAAACTATTAAATTTTGTTTCATT